>VWYI01021662.1:61273-83730 GCA_013399455.1 Anthoscopus minutus
CCCCGCTGCCGCTGGGCCGCTTCGGGGACGGCGCTCCCGCCTCGTGCCCGCCGCCCTCCGGTGCCCCCGCACAGCACCCCCACCCCAGCCCTCACACAAAGCCCCGCGAGTGGGGGTCTCGGCCCGTTCGCCACCCGTCTCTGCGGGAGCTGAGCGGATGCAGCCCCCCGGGGGGAAGGGGGTACGCGGGGGCAGCGCGGTGCGGGATCCCGGGGATGCTGCTCGCCCTGCCTGCGGCGCTGCCCGGCGCGGGGCACGTGGAGCGCCCGTCACCTGCACCCCGGGACCGGGCGGGCACCGGTGACCCCGGCCGGGAGAGGGACGAGCGGGACGCGGGGCCAAGTTCACTGCTGATGTCAGCAAGCGGCGGCGACAAGGGCTCCTGCCAGCTGCCGCCAGGCCCTCGGCCCTTGGACCCGCCCGGGCAACCGGGAACGCCGCCGGCACCGCCGGGCACCGTTAAAGACCGTGTGCGTACGGTGGCAGCGGGACCTGGGAGAAGGGAACGCTCCGCTGGCTCTGGCTCAGGCATACAGTCAAGCAGGGGGCCCTGGTCCCCGCTCTCCATCCTGCCCCGTGCTGGCAGGGGACATCACGGGAGCAGTGGTTTCATCAGATTTGAGCAATATTTGTTTCTGTCCTGTGATCCAAACCTTGCTGGAGTAGGAGATGTGGCTGCCCCAGCCCAGGCTGCCTTTCTGCAATTCACTTCTGGTCTGTGACCATCCAGCACTGGTCGGGAATAAAGGCGAGGGCAGTGGTTGCAGAGCAGCAGGCAGCAGCAACCAGAGGGCTTTGCGTCTCCAGTGTGTTGTGCGAACACAGGCTGATTAATCAAGTTAATTAAGCAGTCCTGTAAGTAAAGTAGCAGCAGCCACTCGCAATCTGTTGCCGGCTAGAAGCACATAGACTTCAGCGTGGGGACCTTGGATGTGTAATCTCAGCCGTTTGAAAACAGCAGTGACAGGTTAAAAAAAATTCTCTGGGGAAAAAAAGGCTCAAAATGCCTGTTCTCTATGGGATGCCCCTTGTTCAGCATCACAGAGGTGAGAGTCAGGCCTACAGTCAGGGTCTTACAGGCCACACCAGCAAGCTCTTTGTGATGAGGGAGCTGCAGAGATCATGGTGAGGATGAGGATGGGGCTCCCTCTTCAAACTGTCCTTGTGGGTCTCACTGAAGAGGACGCAGGCATTATTCCCCCCCTTCACTACTCCTGCTGTGGGATGAACAAAGGAGGAGAGCAGCAGGAGGAACCTGCAAAAGCTTGTTGAGATGGAGATTTGCAATTACCTGGGGGGATGGGAGGCAATGGGACACCAGACGCAGATGGGAACACAGGAGAAACCCTTTTCCTCTGGATGGCATCTCCTTCCCCAGGAGTGCTTGTCTTGGTGAAGTTGCCCCAAAATTCAGCACCACGGCTGTACCCAGGTGGGTGCTTTGGAGGGGGTGGTACAGAGGGACAGGAGACCTGTGGGCTCTTCTGAGCCACCCCAGGGCCATGCCTCATCCCACAGGGCAGAGGTGGCCATGGTGACAGACGTGTTCTGCCAGGCCACTCTGGAGCCAGGCCATCCCCACCATGTGGAGATGACCACAGTGACGGACATGTCCTGCCAGGCCACGTGGGATTATGCCATCCTCTCCTCACTGGAGATGGCCACAGTGATAAAGAAGAGATAGCCCAGGAGAGACCCCACAGGAAGCCCTCTGTGGAAGGGAACCCAGGCTAGGGCTCCTGCAGGGCCATGCTGGAGTGGAGCTGCCTTTGCCCGGTCATTCCTCTGTCACCTCGATGTGGATCCTGCGAGATCTCTCTATCACAGCTTCCCTTGCAGTAAAATGGGAGTCATTGCTGTTAATTACCTGCCTCACAGGGAATTAATTAATGTTTGCAATCCACTTTGAAAAGGCTGATTATTAATTAGAAGATTATACGTCAAATAAGGGGAGCCACAAGGCATGGGTAGAGCTGATGGCCCTCACAGCTGGGAAGAGTGGTCTACGAATGTGCTGATAAAGCAGAAAAAAGCCCAGCAGTACCACTGGGGTGATGGGTTTGGGATGGGGAACATCAGGTCAGGGCCAAGTGGAGAGGCCACTAGGGCTCATGGGGGTCTTGGGCAGATGGATGGGGCGTGCATGAGAGGGGTGGGGGATGCTGCGCTCTGCTGCATCCCAGTGAGCAGGTTGGGTGGAGCCAGGCTGGGGAACCACGATGTGAGACAGCCCATTAGGCAGGGAGGGAACTGCCAGGCAATTACTCTTGATTATTGGACTGAATCAGAAGGCAATCAATCCACCAGCATCCGGAGGGCAGCAGCACCGGCCTCGTGTCTCCCGGCTTTAGGGGCAGCGAGGCCTGGCCTTGGTGGGATGGCAGGATGTGGCCTCCAGCACGTGGCTGGGTGCCACCACTTCCTCCCAGGCTGAAGACACCTTGACAGCAAAGCCACCAGCTGGTCACCATGTTCACCACTGTGTGATGGGCCAGGCCAACTCCCTGGCCGTGGCCAGGGCTCTCTTCCCATCTCTTCTGGGATGTTGCAAGAGCTGAGAGGAGAGAAAGGGGAACTGAGCAAAAAGCTTCCCGGCTGTCATGTTGCCTTTGGGCAGTCATCACAAGCTCCCAAGTTCCCATGTTTTGCTTCATCTCTCCCTGCTTGTCCTTGGCTCACACTGACTCTGGACAAAACTATCCGAGGGAGGATCCTCCTGCCCTTCACCAGCTGATATGGCTGGGCTTGAATCGCTGCACTTGTGGGACAACATGTGAGCTCTGCTTTCCTCTTGCTTCTCCCAGCTCTTCCCCTAGAGCAGAAGTTCTTTACCCATGCAGGGATGGCATCTGCCACACCTTTGGGGAGAGGAGGGTCAGTAAGGGGAAAATATTCCTGGGAGTTTTTGAACTTAGAGTTTTGGCTTGGATTTCTGCACATCCCCTTCAGAGCAAGCTCTTCCATCTCTCACTCTGTCATGTGCTCAGGCCTCCCTTCTCTCCCTCCTGCTGTTGTGACAATGAGAGGAGAGGTAGAAACTTCTGAAACCACCACAGTCTCTTTGAATCACCCTCACACAAAAATCATGGAGGTTTTTTGAAGCACTGCCTTTCCCTTCCCTTCCTGCTCCCCAAGGGGAAGAAGGAAAGGTGCTGACCACATCCCCTGTTTCACAGGCCCAGGGACCATCTCAGCACCTTCCTCTTTCAATTTTCTCCTTGCAGCATCAGCTGTAACAGGAATTTGCAGGAGGTAAAATCTAAGCGGAAACCCCAGCCCTTCACTCCCTTTGGAGATGTTTGGGGGCCTCACTGCAGCCCCCACCTCTCCCTTTATGGGAACATATTCAGCATTAAACCTGAAGCAAAACAGCCCCTGACATTTTCCTGGCTCACTGCGCTGCATCCCTGATGCCAGCTCATCCCTGACAAGCTGCAGACTCGACTCTCCCCCTTTAAGCATCATTCTCCACTCTCATACACCCCTCCCCGAGGTTTCTGCTCCTTTGTATTGATCCTTGAGCTCTCTCTGATCTCTCAGTCCTTTTGCAGAGAGGACAGCCTTTCCCTTCACAGACCTCCATGTGCAGGGGTGTTCTCCCCTGATCTGCTGCATCCGCATGGATGGGCTGACAGTGCATCGAGCATCCCTCCCATTCACAAGGAATGAAAATCATTACATTGTATCATGCTGGAAAACTCTATGAATTCACCATCTTCCATTTTCAAGGCACAGACAAACAACCTGTGCCAGGTTTTGCTGAGGCTGCTGGAAAGGGCCCAGCCCTGCCCAGGTAGCCAAGGTGGTGGCAGGGCACACGTGCCTGGTTTACAGCCTGCTATCCCTGATAAGTGGACTTTGCTGGAGGGGTTGAAGATTTTTCTCCACCTATTTCTCCAGCCCTGCCTCTCCTTGCTGCCTCCAGCCTTGTCTCTCCATGCTCCCATGCCTTCCCCAGCCCTTTCATTGTGTATCCCTGAACTGATCCCTGTGCCAGCATTTCCAGATCCTGATGCTGGCCCCAGAGTCCCCCAGCTCACACAGGAGACCAAAGCTTCATTCCTAGCCTTGTAGGCAGCCAGGTCAGCATCCATCAGCCAGTGCCCAGGCTGGCACCCTCTGCCCAGCCCCATCCTGGTGCCCCACAGCCCTGCCACCCTCTCACCCTCCTTGGGCTGCGCTGGCTCGGCCAGAGCAGAGCAAAGCCCTCCCTTCCCCCATGGTTAAACGTGCTGCTAGGGCTGTTTTGGTTGACCTTGATAGCAACAGCCTGTGAGGCCTGAGTGTGGAATTGTTTTCAGCCCAAGGTCATTCCGCAGCACAGCACGATTACACCGGCACAGCCAGACCCCGAGGCGATGCTGGCCGGGCTCCCCGCCTCAGCCCTGCACTCTCTGGGCATCTCTGGAGTCCACTTCTTCCACAGCAGTGGGACAGGTGTAGGCTAAATCCTGTGCTGGAGCTTCCCTGCAGGGACAGAGAGTGGTGGAGCAGCCACCTCCTGGCCTCCAGCCAGGCTTGGCATCAGTTTCAGGGGATATTTCCTTCAGCTAAAAACAGAAGGGGAAGAGAAAAAGCTGATTCTCCCTGGGTTTTTTCTGCACATCTCAGCCCTCTGGCCTCACTCACACTACCCCCATTGCCACCCAAATGCTACTGAATGACCCCGGGCTGTGATGCATCTCCAAGGGGGTCTTTCCCTCAAGGATGCTCCCTGGGGTTCAGCTACCTGTCCTGGAACAAGGCTCCCACAGGTGTTACATGGCACAATGCCAAGCCATACGGTGCATTTTCAACTGCTTCTTAATCACTTTGAGAATTGATTTTTCTTGGTCTCTGATGATAAAGACAGGGGAGAGCAGCTGGATGGAGTTTTCTGCTCGTACCATACCTAGGAAATGGAACAAATCCTGGGCTACCCAAGCATGCTGGGAAATTCGCTTTGATCTTTGCCAGGATAATGGCACTTTCCATCTAGGGGCTTTGAGCCTTTGATGGAGGTGACCTCTCCTACCTTGGAGAGGCTGAGAATAATGCTGCCTTTGTTTTCTGTGTGAGAAACAGGCAGGGAGAGCGGGGATAGCCATTGCCCTCAATCTCTCTTGACTCTCCTGCCCATGCTAGGTGATATAAAGCACTTGTGACTCTGCAGATAATTCTGGTTTGGGGCATAAGCCCCCTTTACCTCACAGTCACAGGGGTCTGTGCTGGTGGGGATCCCCACCCTGCCAGTGACCCCAGACCTGCACCAGCTCCTGCCCCTGCAGGCACAGGGATACTCAGGGAATGAATGGGCGAGGCAGGGTTTGCCCATTCCTAGAAGGAGGGATGCAGAGGAACCCAGGAACTGCTCTGGGCCCTGTCCCAGCCCCATCCCTGCCCGGGCTGGTCCCCAGCTCTCTTTGCCGAGCCGGTGCCGAGCCATGACTCAAGCGGCTCCCCCCAGGCAGGGAGAGAGTGACAGAGGAGTGGGACCTGCTGTAATCAATGCCCCATCCACTCCTCCAAATTTAAATAAACCTTCAGGGGTGATTCAGCGCTTACACAGCACTCAGCTCTTTCACAGAGCCACCAGAATTGACATATCAGTGGCTGTCCTCTCCTCCCACCTTGGAGAGCAGGTGCATGGGAGGAGAGCCAGGTGGTTTTTGTCTGGTGCCAGGCTTTGTTTGTGGTCCAAATGGCTGGGGTAGCAGTGGGGTGATGCCACTCACGATGGGTGGCAGTGGGGAAGGAGGGAACATGGGCTTGCTTCAGGGTGGTGCTGCTCCCAGCCAGCCCCTCTGGTCCAGCTCACATCAAGATCTGCAGCAAACCTGGGAACAAGCCAGCAAGTTTGCAGCTATATCATCCCTCAAATATCATCCTGAGTCCACTCTCACACAGACTGGGCACGGGAGAAAAGCACCACCACAAAGCCCAGGTGCAGAGGCACCAAGCCCCTCTGCATTTCATTTCCCTCCCAGCCCATTGGCCCCAAAGTTTCCATCCCTCACTCAAGACAGTATTTCCACATGTGCTTTGTTTGGCTCATTTCACACATTCCTGCTGGCAGGTGATAAGATCTCAGGAGAAAGGCAAACCAAAGCCCTGGGTGCCAGGCACTGGCTGTCACTCACTCCCCTGACTCATTAAGGTACCCTGCTCCCTCCTCACCTGCTCTGGCCTGGGACTAGGGAGGTCACGTCCATCTTCACCCCACAGGTGGGCTGTGGGGTGAAGGTCTGGAAAGAGAAATTATGGTGGGACTCAGGCGGCTGGAGTGTCAGGTTCCCTCTTGCTCCTGAGGGGGTCTGCAGAGCTCTGCTCTTTCTGGTCCCTGTGTCACCCTGGGGTGCCTGCTCTGCTGCCCCGTGTGGGTGATGTGTGCCTGGGTAGGCACTGAGCCCCTCTGGAGTGGCAGAGGTGTAATTAGCTCTGAGAATATTTGAAAAATGCACTTGAGTGCCATTAGAACCTTGAGTACCCATGAGTAGTGGAGCAATGGCACAGCCCTGGGGACTCCCTGGCCCAGGTGTCCCCAAGGCACCCTTTGCTGGCATGAGCAGGATGGGGTATGAACACACCTCTCCCTCCTCCATCCTTTAACGACAAATGGGGTTAAGTGTTCCACATTCCTGCTCTCTTCCCCATGCCAGAGCCAGAGCAGTGTGGGGTTGCAGAGGTGGCTTCCAGAGCTCCTCCATTGCTGCAGCACAGAGCAGCAGGGGAAGCCAGGTGGGTACAGAGGCCACCAGGGCCCCAGTGGGACTCATAGACACAAAGAGTGGCCACTGTTTTTACAGTTTCTCAGCACAAAGAAGAAGCAAGTCAGTGTGCAGAAATAAACATGGAGTGATTTTCTTATGGGGCTTTGCAGGAGCCCTTTTGGTTCCCAGATCAGTGCAAGGCTGCAAGAGGGCTGCACAGCACATCTCATTCTCTGGGAACCCTTGTTCATATTTTGCAAGAGCTTGGGGCAGATGGGGACAAGCAAGAGGAAGAAAAAAGCAACCAGCTGTGGTGACAGGAATGAGGAAGCCCAGTGTGTGGGGCAGCTCAAGCCCAGCACAGCCTGGGCTCAGTCCTGGCAATAGCCTGGCAGGGCAAAGGGTGTCCCAGCCCCACCCTGGCATTGCTCAGCCCTGGTCCCTCACTCGGGGCTGGATCAATGGGACCAGAGCCTTTTGCTTGGTCCCTGCTACCTCTGGGACCAGGAAAGGTTTTGTCCCTCCCATCCAAGACCAGGCTCATTGATCCACAGATGAACCCAGACCCCTTCCCTCGGCTCTCTCCTCTGCTGTGGGGAAATCAGTGAAAGGAGACATGGGACAAAGGGGTGGTGAGGGTTGTCCCTCCTCCCCCAAAGGACCCATATCTCTCTGGGTACACATTTTAATTAACACTGAGTGGCCGTCCCAGGCAGCTCTCTGCACAGCCCAGCCTGGGGAAATCAGCCTTAAATGGCAAAACCTGGCCCTGTCTGCGGTAACCAGCTGGAGCAAGAGGCAGCAGAAACCGGAAACCAGAGAGCAGCTGAGGCCCTCTGCCCCCCTCCATCGCTTTGTAAACCTAAATGCACCAGAGATATACCTTAGAAATGATCTCCTCCCTCCCCTGCCCTGTACAAGTGTGGGTGGTGCTCTCCTATGGGATGGGTGCCCTGGATCATCCTGCATCCCTGTTCCTGGGGCAGGCACAGGGAGAAAAAAAGTCTCTGTATTTCCCATCCCTTGTGCAGCAGCTCAAGGAACAAAGAGGGACAGGAGCCCCCTCCCCAACCTCCCATTGTTACTTTTGTGTGTTAACTCCCAGCAGATTCCAGGGCATAAATTGCTTCCAAGAGAACTGTCCGTGCTCAGCAGTGAAAACATTTCTGAGCTCCCCCAGTCTCCACGTACTGGGATTGAAGGAACTTGGATGCTTACTCATCAGGGGGATGCTGAGGTGCCTCTCAGGCCCAGCCACTGTAAAGGAGAGCCTTGGATCTGCTGGCAGCCTGATGTTCTTTTTTGGGTCGTGGACAAGGAGAGTCTCTCCGTGCAGGATGAGCCCACCAGTAGCATGAATTTCTTCCCATAAATCACCAGTCCCACTTAATGAACCCCACACTGGTGCCTGGTGTATTGGGAGCTCCCAATATTTCCTTTGGCTAGGTTGTTGACCACCCCACTTTTTTGGGATGAATTTATTCTTGGCCCAATCACATCCTGATAGCAAGCTGGCAATGGGCTCTGTCAGCAAGCTGCTCCTGGCTAATGCTGGGGTGGAGCACAAGGTTTTTAACCCAGCTGCTCCCTTGAATTCCCATCTCTGGGGTGGGACAGAGCCTGGAAAGCTGCTCTATCCCAACAAGGCTGAGACCTGCTGCGTTACCATTTCCCAGCACGTTTCTCCATGAGCACTCTGCCAGCAGACTCATTAGCTGTGACATCTCATTAAAGCAGCCATCCTTGGGGGAATTGGCTTGCGCACAGGAGTGCTGGGATTGGCGTGGCCCTGTTCCTCCCCACCTTCAGACAGGAGGGAGGATGGAGCAGTGGGAGAAGCCCCATCCATTGGGATATGCACAGCAGCTCCCCTCGCTGCCAGGGAAAACTGCAAAGGGAAAGTCAGAGGGAGAAGTCTGCACACATCAAAAAGGAATCAGCTCAGCAAAGTCACGATTATTTAAAAACCCCACAGACAGCCCCAGCTCCCATTGAGCCTGAGGAGGAGGTGGCTTTCTCCTGTGCCAGGACCGGTTTCCCAGCTCGCCAGCCCAGTGGGAATGAGGCTTTGCCTGCCAGCCCTGCTCTGTCACAAGGGCTCCACCCTGGCTGGCCAAGGGACAGGGAGCTGCAGTACCTACAGCCCCTGGACTGGGAGAAGCATGGAAATGGCCTGGAAAACGGCTCTGGGTGGATTTAATCTCATCTGATTTCCTCTTCTGTGAGGTTTTTCCAAGTCTTCTGACTTTGTTTCCACTCCTAAATAAATATGTTTCCGGCCTGGGATATGCTCTTCTTCATCAAACAGGGAAAAACCAGCCTCTTCATCTCCCTCTGCTCCATAAGTCCCGAGCCGTAAGGCAAATAGGACACAACCATCCTTGGGTGGAGATGTAAATCTCACAATTCAAAGACCAATTTTAAACAACAAAATGGGGCTGTGGGACACCAACAGAGCTGTCAATCCCTGCAACCATCCAGTGTGTTTGATTGTCACCACTAAAGGTCATGCTACCACCACCACTCGGCATCACTTCCAAGCTGCTTCCCACTGCTCAGTCTTCCATAAAAATCAGGGTCCAGGGATGAAGACACCACAGTCTGCATGGAAAGAGTTTTCCCACTTCTACCCCACTTATCTGCCACTGACAGTCCAGCCCAGGATTTCTGCCATTGGTCACTGTGGCCACAGAAGACAAAGTGGCCCCTTCCTCCACACCTTGCCCTGTTGTGTCTCCTGTAACTTCTTTTCTCCATCCAGATAAAGAGAAGTAGAGATTTCCTACAGCCCAAGCACTGCAGATGCTCAGCACGTTCTAGGGCAGGGGGGGGCTTTCCCCAGCCCATCCCAGCTGGTTCTGCATCTCAGGTGTCCCAGCCCACCTTCACCCTACCTTGTTTACAATACTTCACACCTGTGAGGGTCTGAGCATGAGCAGCTCAGTGAGGTGACAAGGTATGACAAAAGGTGACAAAGATGTAAAGGGGTTTTAAACCCCTTCAACCTAAGTTTTTCAATCCTCAGAGAAGCTCAGCCCCTCTCAGCATGAGCCCTTGGTCCTAGGAGGATGTCATTGTCCCTCCAATGCAGGCAGCAGAACGGAGCCACAAAAAAAAATAAAAAAAAAAAGGACTCCAAGCCCCTTCTCCACAGTTTTCTTTTTCTGCCAGCAGCTGCCAGGAGGAGTCATGCTGCTGAAGGAGGTCGGAGGGTATTTTTCCCCATGGATTGCCTTGACCCAGGGTTGCATGAGCCCTGCCCTCAGCCAAACCCAGCTGCCAGCAGCCGCAGCCGGGCCGGGCGCCTGCGGGGCTGCGGGGACTGTCCTCCCTCACGCCGTTCCCACAGTCCCAGCCTTCGAAGGTTTCACCTTCTCCCAGGCAGAGCAGTGCTAATGACAAGTGAAGGATGGTGCCACACCTGCACCAAACCATTTTTGGAAGGACACCTGGGGAAGAAATGTTTCCCATGTCGCTGCTCTGTAATTAGCATTAATTACCAGGGCTTGTGAAACCTCTTCCCCATTTACTCCAGGCAGCATCTGACGGAAACTGTGGGAATCCCGCACGGCTGAGTCAGCCAGGAGCTGGGGAGGGGTCGATGAGCCCCCACAGGGTGCAGGGATGAGTACCCAGGGTTCCTCCCTCAGCCAAGGGACTGAGTTTTGGGCAGGGGGCTCCAGGTCTGGTTAAAACACCAAAACCCAGCTGATATTCATTCATCTCACCCTTCCCCACAAGATGCCACTATCCTTCCCCAGCCAGGGGACAACCTGGGACATCCCAGGGCTCAGGGGGGGCTTGCATTCACTGTGCTGTAAAGCATCCTTTAAAGCATGGCAGAGTGGGAGGATCCCCAGCAGCACATTTCCTCGGGTATTTGCCTCTCTGTCATTGCTGTCAGCAACACCCCAAGGTGTTGTTATAGACCAGGGGAAAATCCACCCCAAAAACCTAACCCCAAGCAGCCACTTTGTCACCACCCAATGGCAGAGTACTGCTGCCTGAGTCATTTCTTCTTTATTTTTTTTAAAAATAATATTAATGATTAGAATGAGTCAGGATGTTTCGTCATCTGGAGAGGCCTCAGAGTCATCTCACCCTGCCCCAGTGACTCCTCAGTGGCCTGGGGCTGGGGAGACATCCAGCCTTCCCCTCTGGGGTGGGGTGCAGCTGCTGCAGCCTCACCCCCAAACTGGCAAATTTTGGCTTCAAAATAAAATGATAAAACAAGAGGAAAAAACTCTCCCCATCTGCTTGCAGCAGCTCGGGGTGCTCCAGCATCCTGGGGGCTCAGGTGACCCCACCACCCTGGGTGGGGGTCCCAGTGGCACTGGGCATCACGGTGGGCATCCCAGGGGCAATGCCCAGGTGACCCTCAATTTTCCACAAATCATCGTTGCTGTGACCTCCAGGAGTGGTCACAGCTCCCAGCACCACGTGGGAGCCCTGTCCCACCCCAGGGACCTGGGTGTCCCCTCACCCTCCCATTTGACCTAACCTCCTGTCCATAAATGGAGAGGTTTGAGAGCTGTCCCCGGGGTGGAGGAGGAGGAGAAAAAAGGAGAATAATGCCAAGAATGCAGGACACAGCTGAGGATCCCAGTCCCAGCCCCTTGACACGGGCTGGGGGCTATGGGACAGCTGGCCTGGGTGCTAAGGCAGCCTGGCCAAACCCAGTCCTGTCCCTGCACGCCACCCCATTACAGTCACTGGAAAGGTGCTATTTTTGTTTCTCTCTCTGCTTTTCTCACCATCTGGGGACTTTCCGAGGCTGGGCTGCCCCGTTTCCATCCCAGTGCCACGGAGCAGCTCTGGGGTGCAGAGCTGTGTCCCCATACCCGAGGAGTGTCCCTTTGCAGCAATGCTGTCACCTTGCAACAGCATGACCCTGAGCAGATGTGCCTCCACCTCTGCAGCAGTGTCCCCTTCCAGTGAGGTGTCTCCTGCACAGACACATCCCCTTTCACCCTCCCTTCACCCCACCAGCTGTGGGAAAGCCACCCTGGCACGGGTTTGAGATGCAGGGTGGCCTCAGAGGCGAGTGGCACGGAGGGTGCCAGCAGCCACACGCCCCGGGTGGCACCGCGGGCCAGGCCTCCGCTGGGGACCGGAGTCCAGCGCCTTAAAATAGAAAGTGAAAACATTCGAGTGCCCCGTCCGGATGGGCGAGAGGGGCCCATCCCCGCCCCTACCAGCCGAGCGCCGCCCCATCATCTCCCGACCCATCCAGCTCGCCAGCCACCCTTTCCCCAAGCCGGCAGTGCCCATCCCCAAGGTCAGGGTGGATCCCGTTGGGTTCTCTCGGAGAATTGTTCCAGCGGCTCGCTCAAGTCCTCCATAAAAGGAAAAACAGCCAGCAGGTAGCACTGCCAAACTTAGTCATCCCCAGTCCGGCAGCGCTCGCAGCTCCGTCAGCAGCAATTTCCTCTCCGCGCTCCCCTCTGCGCGGGGGGGACAGGGAGGAGCGGCTCTGCCTCGGCCGCCGCCGTGCCCAAAGCTTCGGGCGTGGCCGAGGGCTGCTGCCGGACACGCTGGGCTGGGGAGATGCTGCCAAGATCCAAGGGGAAAAACGCACACCCTGGGGAAAACAAAATTTGGTGCCTGGTGCGGTGGTACGGCTGTTGGTCAAAATCTCACTTTCTGTAAAGAATTTGTTCCTGAGCACAGATGTGTGGATGTACCCGGGAGCACCTTGAAGCACCTGGGATTTGGTGGGCAAAGCCTTTTTGCTGCCCATGGGACAGGTATCACAGAGCCTATGGCTGATGTAAGGGACCTCCAGAGCACAGGGACTGGATGCTGGTCCCATCCTGGTGGCAGGGTGGCTCCAAGGGTGACCCAAAGCAGGACATGGGACACCTCTGAGTCCCAGCTCCTCCAGCCCTGGCTCTGTCTCGATTTCCCCACTGAGGAAGCAGGGCTGACTGCCTGCTCAGCCCCAGGGTACTTTATTGAGTGGCCAGGGCCCAGCAGGACTCCTCGGGATTCCCTATAGCATGGCACAGTCACTCGGAATTGCGTCACAGGCAGAAAACACCTGGGGGTGTGAGGAAGTGACATCCTTGTGTCTCCTCCTATTGCCCCAGGAGACAGCCTGGGTGTTGGTCCACGTGGCTGTGTCACCTACACATCCCTGTCACCTCACCATGCGGACACAGCATCGCTACAAGGTTTGAAGCCTTCTCCTGACCAAGGAGGGGAATCAGTCTGGTGACATTCCCCCTGCACGACTAAACACCCCAAAACACTCTCTGAGAGGCTGTGCTCAGCTGGCACCAGCTGTCACCAGGGTTGTGCAGACGGGCTGGCTGCCCCAGTGAATGATTCACCCCAGCAATAGAAGATTGGAGACATTCTGGTGACGTCTCAGCACCAAAGGCGCATGCAGGACTGCAGGGTGTGCAGTGTCCCCGGGGCTGAAGGGAGTGAAAGGTCTGTGTGGGGGCCAGGTCACAAAGGACGGTTGAGATGGGTGATGCTGAGAGTGTTATGTGGGATCTCAACCCTGTGCTGGGTACCACGATGTGGATCAGGCTGCCATGGAGTGACTAGTTACACCAGCACTTTGTCAGCTCAGTGCAAGGTGAACCAGCCTGAGCGGACAAATTGGAGTCTGCTGCGAGCAGCACCGGGCCTGTGGCTTCACCAGCAGGGATTTGGTGGCACTGGGGCACCCAGTTCCCCGCGCTGTGATGCCCACTCCCACCCTAAGCTCAAACCCTGCAGCACCCGCTGCCAGACCGAGCTCTGGTTCGTGTTCCCCAGCGACGCCCAAGAAGAAGCGCAGAGAGACGCAGCCCCCCAGGAGGGGATCAGCCACACTCGGCTGAGGCCGGAGCAGCCGCGAACCCCCACGCTGGCTGTCCCAGCGCTTTGTTCTTCTCCATGCTGCCGCGGATGGCCGGGAGCCGCCCGCCCGTCCCGCTGCAGCTGGGTGGTGCTGTTGGGATGCGCACTGCGCGCGGGGGCGCGCACCGGCACCGCGCCCGCCGGGAGCGCGCACAGCCAGGCCAGCGGAGCTCGTAGGATCGCGCACGCCGGGACGCGCGGAGCGCCAGGGATCGTGAGCAGCGAGGTGCGCAGAGCACGTGGAGTCACGGGCGGCGAGATGCGCAGGGCACGTGGGATCGTGCACACCGAGATGCACCCTGCGTGTGGGATCGTGCACATCAAAATACACCCTACATGTGGGATTGTGCATGCCAAGATTCACTCTGCACATGGAATCATGCACACCGAGATGCACCCTGCCTGTGGGATCGTGCACACCGAGATGCACCCTGAGTGTGGAATCGTGGACACCGAGATGTACCCTACCTGTGGGATAGTGCACACCGAGATGCACCCTGCCTGTGGGATCGTGCACACCGAGATGCACCCTGCCTGTGGGATCGTGCACACCAAGATGCAGCCTACCTGTGGGATCGTGCACGCCGAGATGTACCCTGCGTGTGGGATCGTGCACGCCGAGATGTACCCTGCGTGTGGGATCGTGCACACCAAGATGCACCCTGCGTGTGGAATCGTGCACACCGAGATGCACCCTGCCTGTGGGATTGTGCACATCAAGATACATCCTACATGTGGGATCGTGCATGCCAAGATTCACCCTGCACATGGAATCATGCACACTGAGATGCACCCCACACTTGGGATTGTGCACATCAAGCTATATCCTGCATGTGGGGTTGTGCACATCAATTTGTGTGCCAGGGACACAAGATGCACCCTGCATGTGTGTCGTTGGTGGATTCAAATCACAGTGGTGAGGTTTGATCCTAATGAGTTTTTATTTCAGGGTCTGCAACCCTTTTTATAAGGTGTTCCCATACAAGTCAACATGATTGGCCAAAGGAACCACGTCTCCGGTCCTGTTGGTGAAATAAGAGAAAACCACATTGAGAATATTTGTGTGACATTGTTTTGAGAACTAAAACCTATTTGCAAAAACCAGTCTTTGAAAGAGGAAGTTTCCCAAAAGATTTTTCCTTGGGAACCAATCAACCACTGCCAGGCTGAAAAACTCTCTCAGGCTCAGAAAATCTACCCATGTGGGATTGTGCACACTGAGCTGGACACCACACACAGGATCACGCACACCCCACGTGAGAACACGCACCTCGAGGTGCACATTCAGGCACGGGGGGGTCACCATGCCGAGACCCACGCACCGTGCACGGGATGGTGCTTGTGGCACCGAGGTGAGGTGTGCAGGCTGCACACGTGGGGCCACAGGTGAGCCACACACTGGGATCACACAGGCCCCACGCAGGTTCACACACACCAACCCCGTGCTGGCTGTGGGATTGTGCATGCTGAGATGTGCGTGCTTCACGTGTGCTCACACGCACCACCCTCGAGGCCGTGTGTACCCTGAGGGTGCAGACTGCACACAGGCACACCAGGGTGACCCCAGCACGTGAAATCATGGCCCAACACACACACTGAGCATGGGATTGCACACACCTGCTGCACAAGGAATTGCAGGAATGACAGGTGGGATTGCACAGGTACCCACGGCCTGTGGGATTGCACACACTCCACAGGGGCACGCTGAGGTGCTCCCTGCACCTGTGGCATTGAACACAGGAAGATGCAGCTGCACATGGGCTGTGTACAGCAGCATGTGTGTCACACCAGGAGTTGCAGGCACCAATGTGCACCCTGCACACAGCAGCACACACACCCTGCACACACATGGCATCAGGAGACACAGCCTGCAGTGGATTGTCCACTGACCAAGGGACCCCCAGGGCCAAATGTGGTCCCCACCAAAAGGCCTTCTCTCATTCTGCAGAGCCACAGCCATCCCTGTCACTTCCAGGGACCTTCAGGGTGCCTCTGCACGGTGCCTGCCCCAGGATGCCCAGTCTCCAGTCCAGTCTGGATGTGCACACCCAGCTCCAGGGGCTGCTCTGCTCCCCGGGACCCCAGCCTCACATCAATGGGGTGTTCTCCTTCACCCTCCATTTCCAGCTGGGAATGGCTGTGCTTAACTCCATCTGGAGGCTGGCAGGAGGGGCTGGGGGGTGGGCTACCAGCACCTTCACTACAGGGAGGGCTGGAGAGCCCCCCCAAACTCAGCACCAGCTGCCCACAGCCTGGAGCCTCCTGCCTGCAGCCAGTGGCTGCCCAGAGCAGGGCCCCTGTGCTGAGGTTTTGGGTTTCAGGGCAGCCCCCCCGCCCACATTCCTGCCTTCCCAGGGGCCTCTTGCAGCCAGCCTGGCCAGAGCCCCCCGGCCCAAACCCCTCCTTGTGGCCATTTGCCCACGGACAAAGCCAGCCTGTCAGCACTGGGGAGAAAAGGGAGCTGTGGGACAGTGGGGATGGGGGAGTCAAAGGCCCCCCAACTCTCACTGCCACTGCTTTCGCACCAGCAGCCCCTGGGTTTCCTGAGCTGGAGGTCAGATCCAGCCCCTCTTTGCAGAGGACACGGGGAATCATGGAATCCACGCCCAATGGAATTACTCTCAACTCATCAAGGGGCTTCAGATTTTGGGACTTTTCCCCATACAGCCACCCTTCCTAATGGATGGGGCAGGAAGAACATCTTCAACTTTTAGCCCAGATGTGGGTTCCCACAAACCAGGTGGCAAGCACAGCTGGATTCCCACTGCCTCAGTTTCTCCATGTGCAGAGACAAGGATGCACAGGAAGCCCAGACACCGAAGGGAGATGGGCATGGGTGAACATAAGGGGATAAATGAGTGAGGACTCCTGGTCTGGGACAACATTCCCTTCCCTCCTGCCTTCCAACAGCCATTCCACACCAGCAGGTCAGTTTGTGTCACTGGGACAAGCAGGGCTGGGGGCAGAGCCCCCATCCAAGAGGTTCTGCTGCTGAGAGAGTCTGCAATTTTGTGAGAAAATGCAATGGGGAGCAGGATACCAAGTCACCTGGGAACTCAGTTCAATCCCTTTCACCACTCCCCACATTTCTCAGCCCAGTGGTTCAATTAGAGTCCCAATCCCTTCTGCAGCCAAAAAAGCCAAAGGGACTACAGTGCTGCTGGACCAGCACCCACAGGAATCAAGGAGGGCCAGGTGGGAGGTGCAGGGCTAATCCCCAAAGGCCCCGTTCCTAATCCTGACTAATGGACTCTTTTCACCATTGACAATAGAGTTATCCATCTGGAAGGGGATCTCTCGGCCCAGGAAGGCACAGCTGGTGAGGCCAGGGCTGGGCAGGGAGGTTTGACTCCTCCCCCCAGCCTCAAGCCGCTGCTTCCAGCCCCTTCCCTGGCCAAAATCCCACCTCCCCCCTGCAGGTAAAGGTGCACTGCTTCTGCCCTGCATCCCACCCCAGGATGCCCCCATATCGTCACCAAGGACCCAAACAACCCCCTCACCTCCTCTCCAAGTCACAGGCTGTAAAAGCCCCCCTGCCCCTCTCTGCCCCTTATAGGATCCCCCAGGGCATCCCAGCTGGCTCCTATTACTGTTCCTATTACCAACAGCTCAACCCTGAAGAGATGCCCCCCCTGCTCTGGTGGTGCCAGGGGGGAATGCCCTGGTCCTGCTGGGGCTTGACCTCGGTTTCTCTCCAGGCTGAGATTCAGCCCCCTGACCCCAGCAGGATGGATTTGTGCACCTGTGGGTGCTGCCCCTGAGGGAGTCTTGGCACCAGACCCCTGCAACAGCATCCTGCAATGTCCACGTCCCCTCTGAATGCTATGAGGAGCTGGGGAGGTGCCAAACACAGAAACATGAGCTGTCACCTCCTCCTGGCCTCCCAACCACCGTGGCTTGATCAGAGTCTGCTTGTCCCCATTTCTGACATCCCCCTGCTGTGCCCTGACTCACTTTCCATCCCTCTTTGGGATGCACCGTGCTCCATCTCAGGGTGAGGGTGGGACAACTGTGTGCTGTTGTATCCTGCCACAGGTGGGGATCACCACCCCAGCCATGCCCAGACCAGCTCTTTGGGATGCTGCTGATCCAGAGAGCAGCTGTGCCCTGGGAATTCAGGCAGCGAACGCCTGAACCTTCCCTGACGTCTCTTCCTCCTCCCACCAAACCCTGCAGCAGCCCTGCACGGGGCCCTGGGCAGAGGCAGCATCGGACACAGGGCATGGGCTCCAGTGGATCCAGGCATGACCGAGCGAGGAAATCAGAGCAGAAAGGCGCTGCTGTCGCACGCTGAGTCACCTGCTCCGCCCGGCGCTGCCGAGCGCCCGGGCCGGGTTATTTTGGAGCTGCGTGGGAGACGCTGGTAACACACTTTCCTCTTCCCTGCAAACTCCTCTGTGCTGACTCTGCGCTGCAGCAGGGAATTAAAAGTGGCGACGGGCAACAGGGCTGGCACTGGAATCTTCCTCTGGGCCTTCTGCCTGGGGTCTCACGGCTGCAAAAGCCCCCAGGGCTCTCCCTTGCTCTGCTTGCAAACTGAGCAAATTTTCTTTTTCTTTAGTGTTTTTCTTTTCTTGTTGTTTTGTTTTGGTTTTAAAGGCTATAAAGCATCCCCTGGTAATCAATTCTTATGTCCCACAAAATGCCCTGTGTCTCTCGTGTCCTGGGCACTTGTATAGGATTACAAGAGCCTTGTGTCCCAGCAGAGCCCCCAGGGACCAGACAGGGCATTGGGTCCCGGACAAAGAGCATCTTCCCCACCACAGAGGTTAATCACTGCTACACAAAAGGTCTTTTAAAGCTTTCCTAATAAAATTCCTTCTCCTGCTGGATGAACCAGCCTCCAGCCTCCACCCCACCTCCGCAGGGTCCTTGGGGGATGCAGAGGAAGGAGCAGGTTTTCGCTTTAGTTTCTGGTAATGTAAAAACCACACCAGAAAACACCAGAAAAGCACCTGGGGCAGGAAGAGAGGGATGAATTCCCACTGCAGACCATCCGTGTGCACTCATCCACTTCCTTCCTTCACTTGCCTCTGTCCAACATCCAAACTGCTTGAAACAAGGCACTTCAAGCACTTCCATCCCTTTTCGCTCTCTGGATGCAATTAAGTTAAGCTAAGGGGATAAATCCAGCTAATAGAGCTGAGCAAGCCACATGACCAGTGCCATGACTGATCCTGATGTCCAGGAAACATAGGAACATGGCAGAGCCCCCATCATACTCCACTGCTGTCCCTCCCTTCCTGAGCAAACCCCCTTGGGGCAGCATCCCATGGGAAAACATCCCTGGAGGGCAATCCGCCTCTCTGAGCCCCTCTCTGAGGGCTGCTCTTTGTTTCCCCTGGTGCTGCTGCTTTTTTTTTTAAATACAGCCTAATACAATTTTAATGAGGCCAGGACGCCTGCCAACTGTCGGGAGGGCCAGCAGAGAACCTCTGCTGAGCTGGCTGGTGGCATATGGCACTGAGGCCAGGCTAGCTGGGCACCCTGGGGTGTCCCCGTGGCCCCCAGCAGCAGCAAGGGACAATCAGGGACCCGGGGAAATGCAGCCTCCAGCCAGGATTTTGTCTGCACCTGGGACTTGTCCCATAGAGGTGGCTGCAGAGATGGTGACCAGCAGCACTGGATCCCCAATCTCTGCTGAGCCTCTCCGTGGGGTGAGTGGGTACCTGCATTGTGTGTGGGCTTCCCAGGCCAGCCTGGGCCATCTGACAGCCACTGCCACCACCAGGTGGGACATCAGCACCCCAAGGATGGCTTTTGTGTGCCAGGGACACTGAACAGTGCGTGGGTGTCCCAGGGAAAACAGGTAGCTGGTGTCCACTGTGCTGGGGGTGAAACCCAAAGTGCAGCCCTCTCACAGTGAGCTCCCAAATTTGTTCCATCAAAGAAGATCAAGGAGGGCTCGGGCCAGGCTGAAATCCTTGAATCCAAAGGACAGATGTGCTCCAAGGGAGGGACCTGGTGACACCAGCTTTGGATACCCTGTGACACAAGTGTGCCCGAGGGTCTGTGTGCTCTGGAGGGCAGGACGGGGCTGGACACACAGCCCAAAGCATCCCTGGCTGCTGGGGCTGGAGCTGCTGCCTCCACACTGCCCCTTTGCCTGAGGACATCCCCTGTGCCCTGGGGTGTCTCCACTGCCCTCCTGGGGACACAGGGCTGGAGCAACCCATGGCACCCTCAGGCTCTTCACCAGACACTGCTGTACACTGATTTGCTGTCTCTGTCCCCTCGGAGCTCCTGTCCCTGGCACAGGGACACCCCACCCTCCCTGCAGCGTCCAGCTCTGCCTTCCCAGTATCACAAGCTCGAATGAAAATCCCGGGATTGCTTGCAAACGAAGCCGGGCTGCCACAAAAACTGTCCAGGCAAGCATGAAAATCCGAGGGCGTTTCTGTGCCTGAGGCAGGCACGACAGGGGTCCCTCCATGACCGGGGCTCCTTTTTTCCTGGCTTTTCTCTTTCGGAGCTGGGATCTCTTTGAAGTCCCAGCGGGTGAGTCCCACAGCCCCTCCAAGGGGACCGGCTGCGCTCACTCCGGAAAGCCCTTGTCATGGATGCCGTGTGCCAGGGATTGGGTCTCGGGCAGGAGCGGCGGTGGGAGGGCTGGGGGATGACCTCAGAAGCGTTTAGTCACGGTAGTTTGCAAAGACGACGGGAAATGCGATGTGCAGAGGGAAACCCAGCGCCTTCCCTACCGCTCCAGTGCACCGGCACACATGGATGCGCTCGGGATGTGAGCTGTGGCTGCTGCACCCCCAAGTCAGGGGGGCCCGGGTCACCCTTTGCCACCACAGTGACGTGTGGGGAGGTTTCAGACTGTGCTTAGGGCTCTCCCATCCCCCAGGGGCAGAGGGTGCAGGCAGAGTGGGTGCAGGCAGGGTGGATGCCTGCTCTGGAGGGACAGGATCTGCTGAGCCAGGCAGTGCCATCCATCCACACAGTGCCACCATCCACCAGCGTCACCCACCCATGCCACAGTGCTGGGGAGAAAACAGGATGGGTTTTTCTTTCTCTGCATAATTGCTTTTTTTTTTTTTTTTTGGTAGAGAAAAGCTGTTTCTTTCCTGGCCTCGTCACCATCTGCCCGTGGCGGCCGGGGAAGGCAGAGCCCAGCAGCTGTGGGTCCGAGCAGCTGCTGGGCCTCATGGCCAGGCCTTAGTGCAGGGGGGCTTTGAGCCAGAGCAGCTAAAGGGATTTGCTGGACAAACATGGATCTGCCTCACTGGAGCTTGGGGGGGACCTGCTTCCAGCCCAGACATGAGGCTGTGGGGTTGGCTCTGGCTGGCAATGTCTGTCTGGACTTGCAGGGTTGGGCAGCAAGGATGAGCACAGAGTAGGTCTGGCCAAGACTTCCAGGAAAACAAAGCCCATCCCAAGCTGGCAGGTTTGCCCTGGAGCTGTCATGCCAGTGACCCCCGGGCAAGGGCGGGCGGCGCTGGCCTGGGGTGGAGCAGTGGCTCTAACCAGAGCAGCCAGTGCAGAACCAGTGCAGCCTGAAGGGCCTTGGGAGGTGGGGTGGGCTGGGATGCCATCCTGCCTGGGCTGGATGAGCCTGGGGGAATTCTTTGTGCCAGCCCTGAGCACACACTCTTGTGCCCTCTGACCTGCGCCCACACTTAGATCTTCAGCTGCCCTGCTTCATCTGGGACAGGCAGTTCAGCTCCCTGATCCAGCTGAAAGTCACCCCATCTGTCCTTCCCATCGTCCCTCTTTCTCCACTTTTCTGGTTCTGCACCTCCCTCCTGCCAGCTTCCCCCTGTAAGTGCAGGACTGTGCCTGAGCCAGCTTCAAATCAACCCCTGCAGCTGTGCTCCTACTTACTGCTTTGTGTCCCTGTTAAAGACACAAGAAGTGTCCCTGTCCCCCAGGTCTGGTAAGCAGCACCCTTGGGCAGCACAGACAACCCTCTCCAGGCTGGATTCTTCCCATCTCCAGCTCAGCCCTGCTGTAAGTGCTACCAGACCATCACATGCACAGCAACACTGCCCACCACCCCCTGAGAAATGGCCCCAAAATGCTCCCCTGTGCAGGAGTGCCATTGTTTTTCTTCTGGATTTGCTGTGGGAATCCAGTTCTCCAGGGCCAGGATACTCCAGCCTCGCTGGTGCCTGGCACAGGGTGCTGGGATGGCTCAGAGGTGGCAGGAGGCCACAGCATCCGTCACCCTGCTCCCCATCTGTCCCACAGCCTTGTGGCATGGCCAACAGCCCAGAAGGGACAGTGGGGTGCAGAGGGGTCAGTGGGATGGGGATGTGCCAGCAGAGGGATTCTTGCAGTGCAGGAGAGAGATTCTTGCAGTTCAAGTTGGTGTTGAGCAGTGCAAGGGGCAGTCGCATAACGGGGAGGGTCCTGCAATGCTTAGGGGGTCTTGCAATGTGCAGCACCCTGCAGCTGAAGGAGGGCTCTGGCTTTACAAGGTCTTGCTATGTGTGCTTGAGGGTCCTTCAGCTCAAGGGGCCCCTTTCTGGAGGGGTCTTTCCATGCTGAACTTGTGCTGGAGGAGGAGGTCCTGCAATTCATGGATGCTCCTTGGAATGCAGAGAAAGGTCTTGGGGTCCTCCAGTTCATGGGGAGGTCTTACATTTCAAGGGGGCTCTTGCTGTGCTTGGAGCAGTCTGGCCAGGAAGTGAGGGCTGGCATTGTGTGGGGCTTCTCAAATGCAGGGAGGGGTCTTGCCATGCAGTGGGGACTTGCAGAGGGGTGTCCTGCAGTTCAAGGAAGCTCCTGAAATGCATGGAAAGATCCCGTTATACACTGGGGGGCTTACAACGCGGGAAGATCCCGCAGTTCACGGGGGCTTTTGTCGCGCAGGGAAGGGTCTCTGCAGGCAGGGGAGTCCCGCAGGAGGGACGCGGGGATGATGTCCAGCGACTCGAGGGGGCTGTGGCTGCGCCTGGCGGGGTCCTGCCC
>VWYI01021662.1:83864-240108 GCA_013399455.1 Anthoscopus minutus
TCGGTGTCGTTCGCTCGGTGTCGTTCGCTCGGTGTCGGTCGGCGGCGAGGCAGGATGACGGCGAACGGGACGGCGGAGCCGGTGCAGATCCAGTTCGGGCTGATCAACTGCAGCAACCGGTACCTGACGGCAGAGGCGTTCGGGTTCAAGGTGAACGCCTCGGCCGCCAGCATGAAGAAGAAGCAGATCTGGACGCTGGAGCAGGACGGGGAGGACTCCAGCGCCGTCCTGCTCAAGAGCCACCTGGGCCGGTACCTGGCGGCCGACAAGGACGGGCGGGTGAGCTGCGACAGCGAGGAGCCGGGCCCCGACTGCCGGTTCCTGGTGCTGGCCCACGGCGACGGGCGGTGGTCGCTGCAGTCCGAGCCCCACCGCCGCTTCTTCGGCGGCACCGAGGACCGCCTCTCCTGCTTCGCCCCCGCCGTCTCTGCGGCCGAGAAGTGGAGCGTCCACCTGGCCATGCATCCCCAGGCCAACCTCTACAGCCTGGCCCGCAAGCGCTACGCGCACCTGGGGCCCCGCCGCGACGAGCTGGCCGTGGACCGCGACGTGCCGTGGGGCGTGGATGCGCTCATCACCCTCCTGTTCGTGGACCAGCGGTACAGCCTGCAGAGCTGCGACCACCGCCTGCTCCGCAGCGACGGCCGCCTGGTCCCCGCCGCCGAGCCCGGCACCGCCTTCACGCTGGAGTTCCGCTGCGGAAAGGTGGCTTTTCGCGACGGGGATGGCCGCTACCTGGCCCCCTCGGGGCCCAGCGGCACCCTCAAGGCGGGCAAGAGCGCCAAGGTGGGCAAGGACGAGCTCTTTGCGCTGGAGCAGAGCTGCCCGCAGGTCGTGCTGCGAGCCGGCAACGATAGGAACGTGTCCACCCGGCAAGGTACGAGGGGATGGGGGCTGTGGGTGGGGGGAACGGGACGCCTCGGCCGCCCCGGAGTTCCAGGGCCGCAGCCGCCTCGGGGTGCGCTCCTGCATCCCTCGGGTATCAGCTTCCCTCGGGAATCGCCCGCCCCGAGCGACCCCTGGATCCGCCCAGCATCACTTCCCCTGCATCACCTCAGAATGGCCCCCCCGCACTGCCCCCCCAGCCCCCAATATCCGCTGCCTTCCTGCAGCAGCCGCCCCACAGGGTGCCCCCTGCATCCCTCCGCCATCGCCTCCGTAGCGGCCTCTTCCCCCTGCTCAAACCCCTTCTCTCACGCCTCCCCTGAAGCCACCATCCCCCCCGGGCACCCCCTGCACCCCTCAGCGTGGCTGCCCGCGGTCCCTCCCACAAAGCCCCATCACGATCCCCCCGCATCCCTCCCACATCCCTTCCCCCTCCCGCGTCCCTTCAGCATTGCTTGTCCGGGGGCCCCCATCCCTCCGGCACCCCCATCCCCGCACCATCGCCTCTGCAGGGCGCCCGGGGGGCAGGGATGGCGAGGGGCCTGCCTTGGGCTGCAGGGAGGGACAGGGAGGGGGCTGGGAGGGGGCGGATGGAGCCTTCCCTCGCCGTGAAGGAGGCAGGGCTGTACCCCTCGCCTTCCTTCCTTTGGAGCTCATTGTTCGTCCAACAAAGCCTCCATCAATCTCCTCGCCCGAGCACGGCTGAGCCATTTGCCCATGGGAGCAGGGAGGCTGCGGGTCCCCCCGAGGGCTCTGGGTTCCCCCAGGGGGCTGCAGTTCCCATGGGTGGGGGTTTGGGTGGCAGCGTTATGTAAAGGGCTTTGCCAGAGCTCCCGCATCCTGCATCCACCCGCACAAAGGCAGCCGTCCCTCCGTGCTCTCTGCACCGACCTCGACCCCTCCGCTCGCCGGAGGGGCCCCGGTGCCACTCGCCTGGGGGACCCGGTCACATTCAGAGCTCCCCGGGCAAGTGGCCGCCCGCTGCCCGCGAGTGCCCACCGAGCATCCCAGCCCCGCAGCCGGGGATCCGTGCTGGATGCCGGGGGGTCCCCGCTCTGCCATGCCGGGGGTCCCCGGTGTGTGCCGTGGGTGCCCCGGGGCTCATTGCAGGCGCACCGGGTCAGGCCGGCGCACGCCGGCTGCGGGATGGGTGCGAGCACGTAGCAAAGCCTGGAGGAACAGCGGGGAATTTTTTTGGTGTGTATATGTTATATTGCAAGATTGCTGCTTAAATCTGATCCGTGCCTGGGCAGCTCCGTGCGAGGAGCTCCCTGCTTTTCTCCCGTCCGAGGGCAAATCCTGAAAAGCAGCCCATTAAAAATGAATAATAGAATGTGCCGAGATGGGCAGCGCGGATTGTTTTCCCAGGCACGGGGATTTGGGGAAGAGGAGGAGAGGATGGCGGGAGGCTGCCGCAGCGCCGTGGGGGAAGGGCTGCTGCAGCCCTTTGTCACCAGAGATGGGGAAACCAGATGTGCGGAGAGATGTGAGGGACGGCGCGGTGGCGGTGCCGGACCCCGTGGTGGCGGGGGACCCCATGGAGCGGGTGGCAACGCTGCTGGCCCACCCTCGGCTTTGTCTAATTCGGAAAGGATGGGGGAGAGGGAAGGGGGGGAACAAATCTCCCCAGCAACAGAAGGCTCAGGGCTGTGCCCGGCCCCTTTCCAAGCAAAATACAGCGGGAAGGGCCGCGCTGGGGCTGCACATCCTCGCTCGAGGCCGTTTTGGCTGGAGAAGCCGTTTCCACCCGATTTATCCTTCCCGATGGCAGTGAAAGGCTGGGAGCCGCCGCTTTCTGGGGCTCATCCTCTTCTCATTGTGGAAGTGCTGGGTCCCAAGGTTGCCAAGAAGGCAGCAGAAGCAGCCGTCGGAGGAAGCGGGTCCCGACAGCCCTTTCCCCGCCAAGCTGATAAGCGCCGTGCTGCTGGCAGATGCTCCCACGGCCTCTGGGATGTGGGCAGGGGGTGACTGCAGCTCGGCACAGCCTCGGGGGAAAAGGGGACTTGTTCCTGTGTGGAGTCCCTGGGGGATCAGGGGCGGCAGCGGCTGTCCCCACTCTGCCTATGGGAGCAGCAGGGATGGGTCCATGCGGTTCTCCCGCGGTTCCCTTGGCTGCCATCCAGCTTTGGAACAATATTGTCCCACCAGCGCCAAGTCAGCTCCTGCTTGGAGTCTCCTCCCTGTCCCGGGTCTGGCCGGTGTCAGCATCCCCTGCACACCGGGACCAGGACACAAACACCCCCGGGGCAGCAAGGGATGGGTGCCAGCCCTTCCTTTGCTCCGGCACAGGGGCTGGGGGTATTCCTGGCCTCCAGCCCCAGAAGGACAGGATCCCCGGGTTCCCTGAGTTCCCATCTCCCGTTTGCACCTCAAAGGGAGCAGAGCCGGGTGCTGCAAGCATCGAGCAGCCTCCTCCCCGCTCAATGGCTCCTTTCTAGCCCGGCTGAGGCAACAAAGGGCCCTTTGTAGGTGCGAGGGTCCCGGGGGCAGAGCGCTGGCGCCCTCCCCGCTGGTGCCCCGCCAGCCCCCGCCCGGCCGAGGTGTGCTCCTGCCCCCCACCCTCTGGGGGCTGGCTCGGGAGTGAGGAATTCCAGGAAACGGGATCTGGGGAGGAGGGCGAGAGCGCGCCTGGACGTGCCGTGTTGGCAGTGGGGAGCTCTGCCCGGGGGCCAGGACCCTCCCGGGATGGGCTGAGCCGAATTTCCTTCCCCCCAGTTCATCTCGGTGCCACGGCAAGGCAGGAAGATGCGGCTCCAGGGCAGGGGGCACAAAGGCTCGGATGTAGATTTTCATGTGGAGATGCCAAGTGGCCTGTTGACACTTGGGGGATACCACAAAGCCACAGGAAATCCACGGGGAAGGAGGGGTGGGTTTTTCAGGAAATTCATGTTTCACCCCTACCCGTGACCCCTTTGCAGAGCTGCACCCTCAGCAGAGGAGCTGCTGCTTTCCCGTGCTCCAGGCTGTTGGATTTAGACAAAAACTTGTTTGGGTTTCTGCAGGGGTGCAGTGTAAGCCCAGCTGAAGGGCAGGGAGAGGGCAGGAGGAGTCTCTGAGCACGGGTGTGGCTGCAGCGCTGGGTGCCAGAGCCCACAGGGAACCCAGACCCGACCTGTGCTGCCAGCGCTGGGTGCAGCATCCCAGTCCCGTCCTGAAATGCTGCCCTGGGGGCCCGCGGGCTCTGCTGCTGCCCGGGCTCCCGAGGAGCAACCCGGGCTCGGATGCCTTCAGCTGTAACCGTGGGGCTCGAGAAAGGAGAGCTGGAAGATGGGGAAAGGTGCTCCTCTCCATGGAGCTCATCCCGCTGGCTCTCACTAGCATCCCAGGGCGGCTCATGGAGATATTCGGTATCAGCTGAGTGTGGAGGGAAAGTTTTTGTCATGCTCCGAATGCCCCGCGCTGGATCGGCAGCGTCTCGTGGTGTGATAACAGAGTTACAAACTCTGCTCCTTCAGAGGGAGAAGGCCAGCTCTGCAGGAGGCACGGGGAGGTGTGTGCCTGCTCTGGGATGGCCACAGGCCTCCGGGCACATCCACAGTCATGGCTGGAGAGCAGCGAGGGCTCCAGCATCAATCCTGCAAACCTCGGCAGCTGAGGACTTCAGGAACCCTTTTCTGCTGTCTGAGGACCTCAAGTCCAGGGACCCGGCATTAGGAAACCCTGGGGTGCCAACCCTTCCCAAGCTCTGCGTTCTCCCCAAGATCCGTGCTGCAGGCGGGGCCGGAGCTCATCCCACGCCAGGAATTTTGGGGTGCGCAGGCGTTCCTCCACCCCCCTCCCAAAGAGCCGCCGTGTGCTCGGCCCCCTCCTGCCTCCAGCTGTAATTAGCAGCTTCGTCAAGGTCAGGAAGAGCAGTGCCAGCTCCAGACTGTAAATTTACCAGGAGCGTTAATTAATCCGTGATTGCAGGGGGAGCGGCAGCGGCTCCTGCCACAGCCCGCGGGTGGCTGCGGAGACAGCCTGTCCTCCACCCCAGGGACATCTCTGGGGGACCCGCCATGGTCCTGCAGCCTCACACGCAGCCTGTGCTTCCCGCAGTTTCCCCCATGCCGCTCCAGCTCAGCTCCAGCCCTTTGAAGGCTGCTCCTGCCCCGGCCGGAGACGCATTCCTTTGTGCTGAGTCGGCGTAACCCAATCTCAGCAGCTTTTGGGGAGGGGGCGGTGGGAGACCCTCCTGCTGCCCGGTCCTTCCAGAGAGCGGGGAAAGCCAAAGCTCCGCGCAAGACGAGTGTGGAAAAAGGGCCGGCAGAGAGGTGGGGGAGCCCGGGGGTCTCTGGGGAGAGGGAGCAGCGTTTGCAGGCTCCTGGCACTCCCTGTCCTGTCTCCAGTCCTACTCTGTGGTTCACAGCATCCCCCTGGCTCTGCCCAGCCTGGTCCCTGCAGCTCATGAGTTCTTCCCAGAAAAGTCAGTGAGGGCAAGCGCCAGCCCCACTCCTTCCCCACCAACCACAGCTCTCACAATCTGGGGGGCCCGGGGGCGCTGCCAGCCTTGAGGGATGGGCTGTGTCCCCCACAGCCACCTCCCCACAGCCCAGCCTCTCCGTGAGCCCCCGCAGAGCCCCTCTGCCTGCGTTTTACAGCTCTGGATTGGGGCTGGAGCTGCCTGACGCCGGGATGCAAAATCAAAACCAAATGTTCCCACAAGCACCAGCTCAGCCCCCGGCAGTGCTGGGAGGCGGCGACTGTGGGATGGCTCTGGGAGCCGAGGACGTGGCCAGTGGGGCTGGGCTGGTGGCCATCAGCTCTCACCACCCCCTGCCTTGCCCAAATACCCTGGTGGCTGTGTGTCCATCAGGGGATTAATGGAGTCACAGAATGGTTGGGTCGGGAGGGATCATGGGCAGGGACACCTTCCACCTGACTGGTTTGTTCTAAGCCCCATCCAACCTGAACACTTCCAGGGATGGGAGCTGCAAAAGCTGCTGGAGTGTGCCTGGTGAGAGGAGGGGGGCTGTGGACAGATGGAAGCCATAGGCCAGTTGGGATGTGGGAGATAAGATTATGGCCAGCAAAGTGAAGCCTTCAAAGCCCGATCCCTTTGGGAGCAAAGCCTGACCCCTTTGGGAAAGGTGGATATGCAAAGCAGGAGCTGCTCCTGGGTGTTGGGATGGGGCCTGGCTGGGGACAGGGAGAGGTGATGAGGAGCCCCAGGGAGCTGTGTCTCCAGGACAGCTGGGTGCAGCTGCTGGGACCTCCTGGTGGCTTCCCAGAGCAACGGGGGCCACCAGGAGTGCAGCCCCTGAAGCCCTTCCAGGGGCTGGAATCCCAGCAGCTGAGAAATTGGGATGCATCATGGAAGTGTGAGGGGTGGAACACGTGGCCAGCCCCCACCTCCCTCAGCTGCTCCTCGTCAGACTTGTGCTCCGGACCCTTCCCCAGCTCCCTTTCCCTTCTCTGGACATGCTCCAGAACATCCATGTCTTTAGTGAGAGGACCAGAACTAGACAGAATGTGGACTTGAACCCTTTGTACTCGTGCAGCAGGGATGGATGCAGGTGTGTTTGGCTCTGGAAAATTCATCCAGTTCCACTAAACTCCCATTTCACTGAGCTCAGTAGTGGGGCTGAGCTCTGCACTCCAGCTCCCTCCCCAAAACCCAGCACTGAGCTTTGGCTACAGCTTGTGGCTCGCATCCCCAAAGTGTTTTTAGGCTGCAGTCCACCAAGCTGGAGAGCTCTGGAGCAGTTTTGGCCCCACTAGCCCTGACTAAGCAGGTTTGCTCGGGCTCAGGGCCTGAGGTGGAGGCACATGTGGCTGGCCGTGGCCCAGGGCTGTGGCTGGTGGCCCCAGGACCAGCTGCATCCATCTTTCCATGGAAATGCTGTCTCTGGCCCTTTGGGCACAGGGATGGGCTATCCTGGCTGGCAGAGCTGGGGGACAGGCTGGTGCTGATGGTTTTGGAGAGCCAGGGAAGGCTTGGCTGCCCTAGAGCTTTCCCAAGCCTCCTGTCCCTGCACACCTCACCGCCCCAGTGGGATGTGACAATTGTGGATGAAAAATGTTGCCATGCTCCTTAAACACGCCAGGAGCTGGGATTCATGGGTGCTGCAGTGGCCTCTGCTAATGGGCTGAGTAACCTGGCTGTCACCTTTGGGAAAAACTGCAGCCCTTTTCCTTATAAAATATCTCTGTTGGTCTTTGCTTCATTGTGATGGAACAGCTGGGTCAGGAGTGGAAGCTCACAGCTGCCCACCCCTCATTTAGGACCCTAACGCCAAATAACCAAATGAAAACCTGGATTTGAACCCCAAATGTAAGAGGGGAGATCTGTGTTAGGGATTTGGGAGCCACCAAAGCTCACCTAGGAAGAAGGAGCTCCTCTCAGCTGGCTTTCCTGGGCTGCCCTGCACCTGGACCTGCTGGAGGCTAGTTGTGGTCCCAGCCCCAATCTCCATCTGCCTCTGCTCTGTAGGGATGGACCTTTCAGCCAACCAGGACGAGGAGGGTGACCAGGAGACCTACCAGCTGGAGATCAACAAGGACACCAAGAAATGCGCCTTCCGGACCTACACTGGGAAGTACTGGACCCTCACCTCCAACGGGGGCATCCAGTCCACTGCCTCCACAAAGTGAGTCCCCTGTCCCCGGCAGCTTCAGAGCACCTGGGCTTCAGAGCATCCTCTGCATCTCCCAGGGGAATTCAAGGGGGATTTTCCAGCTTGGGTGCTCATTCCCAGCAGAGGCTGTGCATTTTTGGGAAAGGCAGGGATGGGTTGGGGCTTGCTGCCCACGATGCTCTGCAATCCCTGGGGCCCCATAATCCCTCCTGGCTGGCTGGGGCTGTGGAAATGCTTTGCCCTGCAGTTCAACCCTGAGAGCCAGGCGGAAACCCCCAAAGTGCCTTTGGCTGCCTGCCTGCCTCCTGCCCACAGGGCGAGGGCTTCCCAGCAGGATGGCCACCACAACACAGCTCATCCTGCAAAAACAGATCGAATCAGGCTCTCCTGATCCAGCCAAGCCAGCAGGGTGGCAGTGGCAGGGCTGCCCTCCATCTCACCCCGCTGATGTCCTCTCTGCCCCGCAGGAACGCGAGCTGCTACTTCGACATCGAGTGGTGCGACAAACGCATCACCCTGAAAGCTGCCAACGGCAAGTACGTGACAGCAAAGAAGAACGGGCAGCTGGCAGCCTCCATGGAGACAGCAGGTAAGGGACCCTTGGGGACCCCATATTGGGGCAGCAGTGAATGAAAAAGTCCCCCCCGAGCCGGGCTCTGCTTCCAAGTGATTGATGCTCAGGCATGAAGTTCTCTTAGTGACTGACATGCTGTGAGATGTGGGGACGCATGGGGTGGGTGAGAAATGGGTGACAGGCACAGCCCCTGCTCCTCACCGCTGCCTGCCAGTTTTGGGGTGTGGCTCTGTGCCCCCCTGGCTGCTCTCACAGCCCCTGTCCCCTCGGTGCAGGTGAGACGGAGCATTTTGTGATGAAGCTGATCAACCGGCCCATCATCGTCCTGCGCGGCGAGCACGGCTTCATCGGCTGCCGCAAAGTCACCGGCACCCTGGACTCCAACCGCTCCTCCTACGACGTCTTCCAGCTGGAGTTCAATGATGGCGCCTACAACATCAAGGGTGAGTCCCCAGGGTTGCTGCGGGCTGGGCTTGGTGGCCTTTGGGGCTCCCGTGGTGGCTCATGAGGCCACTGTGTCCCCTCTCCTGCAGACACCACTGGGAAGTACTGGATGGTGGGGAACGAGTCGTCCGTCACCAGCAGCAGCGACACCCCCGTGGACTTCTTTTTTGAGTTCTGCGACTATAACAAGGTGGCCATCAAAATCAATGGCAAATACCTGAAGGGCGACCACGCCGGGGTGCTCAAGGCATCGGCCGACACCATCGACGCCTCCACCCTCTGGGAGTATTAATGCACTTTAGGGTACCTCCCGTTGCCAACTTCTCTTTCCCCTCCTGTCCTCTTTTCCTTTGGGTTCTGTTTCTCCTCTCTGTACCAGGATTTTCAGACTGGCTTGCCCTTCCCTCCTGCCATAGAGTTGGTGCGTTGTGTGGGAGGTGGGTCTCCGTAAATCCCTGTAAGAACTGGAAAAGTGGTGGGGCTGCCTGCCTGTAGCTTTGTAGAGGGGTCTGTCTCTATCCCCCCATCCCTGCCTCCCTCCAGGTTTGCTGGGCTTGGAAATGGCTGTATCCCCCTCCTGGCCCTGAGCATCACCTTAGGTAGTTTATTTTCCTCTCCTCAATTATAAAAAGGGAATAAGATCACCTCTGTGCTCACTTCTGCCATATCAGCACTGGCACAGCCTCAGACTGTGCTGCCAGTGTCCCTGGAGCATCCGTCCTGCCCTGCCCTGCTCCAGCCAGGGGTGGAGCGATGGTGCTGGGCTCAGCTGGCTCAGCTGGCTGGTCCCAGCAGCTTCTCTCCCCTCCTGGACTGTGGGGCAGGTTCATCCCCAGCTGAGCTCTAAGAGGTGACCTTACATATCACAGCATCCCTGAAGATGGGGCTGGCATGTGCCAGCACATCCCTGTGGAAGGGCCAGCAAGCTGCCTCATCCCAAAATACCTGGAAATGATTCTTTAGGGTGATCCTGTCTGGAAAGCCTCAGCCTTTCATCTCATGGAGCCTCGTGCTCCTCCTGTCCCTCCACCCCTCCTTGTGCTTCTGGCTCTGGAGGAGCATCCCAGACCCTGATGCTGGGTCCAGCCTGCCCTGAGGCTGGTCCTGCTGCTGTGCCTGGAGGGGAGGGCATGGGGGGACACAGAGCCAGCCCGTGCCAGGGTGGGGGCTCCATCCAGCCTATCTCTGGTGGGCTTTGGTCCCGGCAGGAGCCGGGCTCGCCGATGTGATCTCCCTGGGGCAGTGGCTGGAAGTATAAACTGCAGATTTTGGTTTACAGAATAGAAAAAGTTCCTTAGCAAACTTTGCACAGTGGTATTTGCTCAGTACCTTTGATGTTGTTTTCTTTCTCTCTCGTAAAATACTGGAACAGTGAAGCGAATCACTGAACACCTAATGCTGAATTAGGAAGTGCCCGCTCCTGCGGGCACCCCGAGGGGGCAGCTCCCGGTCCCACCACCCCCAGGGGCACCTGGGCTGGGCTCTCATGAATTGCAACCCTACTGGAAAAGGAAAAAAGAAAAAAAAAGACCAAAACAGTATTTTTGTTAGTCTCTATTTATATATGCTCTCCATGGCACTGTGTGACCAGCTGTTGTCTGTACTAGGTCTGCATTAGAGTTTAACGCTGTCTGTAACGGGTGATGCTGCGTGTTCCTTAGGGTGTTGAAAGGCACTTTATCCTTTGGGGCCTTCCCAGGGCCGGTATCTGCTCCCTACAAACACACCAAGGAGCCTTTTCCCGCGTGGGGCCCCTCTGGAGAGGGGGAGTGCTGGTCCCACCCCACGCCAAGGGTGCTCTCGGCGTCGCTGCCGTGCCAAACCAGGGCCGGTCCCTACTGCTGGAGGCCAGGCAGGGGCTCATCAGCCTTAAAGCCACGAGGAGGGACTCCCCTCCGCAGGAGCTTGGTGCTAAATTCAGCTGGGAGAGCGAGTGGCTGTCCCCAGGCAGGGGGGCTGGGGTCCCTCGCGGGCGCGGGGGATCCCGGCTGGGACTCTACCTCGGCTCTGCGCTCACATCCAGGGGCTGCCCGCGCCCCCCGGCACCACGTGTCCCCCCAGGGACCACGCTGCCCCTCCAAGGACCGAGTGTCTGGAAGCCCTGTGTGACCCTGTGACTTGGCACACACTCTTGCTGGCCTTCACCCCCTCCCCGTGTCGCCTCCTCCCCGTCCCCGTCACGGTCCCAACCATGTAATTCCTGCTCTGGCTTCTCCCGTGTGACACTAGGTCAACATCTCTCCTGTTTCCTCTTATCGGGTGTCGTGACTCTCTGAAAACATCTCACTCTGAAAGTTTAAGTTTTGGGTTTGTTTTCTTATTATTATTATTTTTTGTAAGTGCCATTTGTATAACTTAAAAAAAAATAGCTTCAAATGGAGAAAGATGAATTAAAAAATAAAACCTGCATTTGGATTCCACCTGGTGTGTGGTTTGTTGGGGCTGCAAAGGCCTTTTAATGTGGCAAGAGCTTGAATGTGAAGATTTGGGGTGGTGGAGCCTTTGTCTGACAAAAGTTGAGCTGGTTCTAGACTTGAGGAGGTGGTAGAAAGGGAATGGTGACTAAGAGGCTCCAAAGAGGTGTAAGGCCAAAGCCAGCTGGAGGCTGGGTCACCTCTGGAGATATTCAGAACAGCCTGAAGCCACTGAGCCCAGGGGCATCTGGGGATGGGTGACCCATGGATGGGTCAGGACCACCTCATCTGCAAACCAGCCCTGCTGCCCTCACAGCCAGGAGCCAAGCTCGTCTCGATTCAGGTGTTTCACCTCCATAGGAGGGCCCAGATGGGAGGGAGGAGCACTGGGATGGGAGGTTTGGGTGCATGGTTGGGTGGGAGTCAGCAATCAGCCACCTTTACTCAGGGATGTGGAAAAGGGTAAGAGAAACGACTAAAGAGGGAAGCCCAGCCCAACCCAGGTCCTGCCAAAGGAGCCAGGATGTGCCCCAGCCCTCCCAAGACAACTGAAACAACCAACAGCACCTCCAGCCAGAGCTCCTCACCACCACAGCCTGGCTGGGCACTGACAGGCTCCTGTTTGCCTTGGAAAATGTAAAGCTGATTGGAAAAAGCAAAGTTTGGGATGGGGGGGCTGCCCAGCTCCCCCCAGGCACACGGGGGGGGGACAGGGGGATGGCACTGCCAGGGACCCTCACCATCACATGGGAGGTGAGCCCTGCATGGGCCACAGGTAGCAAGGAGGGAGGAAGGAAGGGAGGGGAGGGGAGGAGGGAAGGGAGGAAGGAGAGGAAGGAAGGAGAGGAAGGAAGGAGAGGAAGGAGAGGAAGGAGAGGAAGGAGAGGAAGGAAGGAAGGAAGGAAGGAAGGAAGGAAGGAAGGAAGGAAGGAAGGAAGGAAGGGCAGCCCTGACTCTAAACAGGGAGAAATCAGGGCCTCACTGTGACATCTGCATGTGCTGAGCAAACCTGGCTGTGACACCAGGCTGTAACACCCAGCCAGGAGCAGGACAGGGGCTCTGGAGCTGCAGGAAGGATTCTCCCCTCTCCCCAGCTGCTAGAACACATTTCATTTTTTGCCCTCAGGGCTGGATTCTGCTTTTATCATCATTCACCACCACTGAAGCAGGAGGGGAAATCCCCTCAGCCTTCCCCCCATCCTGGTTTCCATTTAAAGGAGTGACTGGAAACCATTTTCTACCCTATCCAGTTTTTCCTCGGGAGCACATGGAACAGGTTAAGCTGTTCCAAGAGGGTCAAATGGGTTCTTGCCTTGTAACCTGGGGAGTTTTCACCAGCACAGGCTGGGATCTGGCCCCACTCCCTGGCATTGTCCCAGCACCAGGCTGGCACAGGCAGGATAGGAGGACAAGGTCATGGCTCTAAGAAAAGCACACAGGTGAAAGCCAGAGTGCACAAATTTATTTACAAAAATTCAAATTACAATATAATACAGGAACTTTTTACACACAGAATATTAGAACTGTTTACTACCAGAATGTAAAGAAAAATATTTTTTTGTTTTTTCTCTTTTTATTTTTTTAATAAACCACCTATTTATTTTCAGCTATTGTTATACAAAGTTGCAGAACATGCACATCTTTACAAGTCTTTTTTTTTTTTTTCTTTTAATACAACGTTTTGCTAAGTGCAAATACTAAGTTTCTCTCTCCACCTTTAAGGCAAGTAAATGGGACAATGCAATTAGCTGTAAGAAGTACCTGTTAAGGGATCAGCCTGGGCACAGCAAACTCCTCGTTGCCTTCAAAACCTTTAAACAAGTGGTTCCAAAGACTGTGGGGCAGGAGGGAAAGTGGGATGCAGGAGTTAGAGACCAGGTCAAGGCTGGATTGGGTGGCTCAGTAAGGTTTGGGCTTTTTCTTTTTCAATAAATCAATAAAGATTCAGAAATAGCTTGAGATCTCCTGGGTTAGAGGGGGAAGCAGTCACCTGCTTGGGCTGCAAGTTTTTGGTGCAATGTGTGTTTCCTCGGGGAGAGGAGCAGTGCTGGGTGTGGTACCTGCACATCACAGACCAGGCACTGATTTATCCTCTCTTGGACACAAAAATCTTGGCTTTGGCAGGGGACACAGGGAACCCTCTCTTGCCTCTGTATCCTTCAGGCTCCTCCAGGACCATGACAGCTGTGCCAGGGCAGCAATGACCATGATCACAGCCACAACCTCCCCTTGCCACCTCTGCTGGCACTGCTCCCGCCCCTCTGCTCCACATCCACACTTCCCTCTACCAAGGCTCTGCTCTCCATGCCCACACATCCCTGGACACACACAGAGATGGAACTGGACCACCATTTTTTGCTGGATGACCATCCTATTTCCTTCACAGATTGGGCCACTGGTTCAGCAGCAGAGCTGTGCCTCCCCCTCCACTGCCTGATCCTTCCTGCACCCACCAGGAAGGGCAAATGCCTTGGAGAGCCTGGAGGGCTCATCCAAACCAGCCCTTGAGCCCAGAAAAATCTCAGCTGTTAAACAGGATTCCCTTTCCATAAGGGAAGCCACCACTGCTTCTCCTGACCTGGGTCAGTTTTCTCAGCAGCTTTGCCCTCCCTCCCCAAATCCAACAGGATTCCTGCTCCTGGCTGCTGCAGGAATCAGTTGGTGCAAGGCAGGTTTTAACCCTGGTCAAAGCCCAGCTGAGCAGCAAGTGATAAAGCTCCTGCAACCCCCAGACTGCTGCCAGGAATAACCTAATTCAAAATAGAAAATTCCAGCAGCAAGGGAATAGCAGTTGGTTATTAATGCCAGAAAGGCCACGGCACAGAGGAGCCAGAGTGCTCCAAAGGGGACGTGGGACCCACAGGCAACAGGAAAAACTCAGCTCCAGAAGGCATGGAAGTCCTCCTGTCTGGGAGACCTTTCTGGGGAGAGCAGGCCCCAGCTGCTGTCCCAGGCCCCTGTCCTGGAGCATCCCACAGACACCTCGTGCCCAGTGCTCCCTGCACACCCCAGGGGATCCAGGGTCCGGGAATGCTGCACGTGGGGCTTTGGCAGAAGCTGTGAGGTGGAGACAGGGAATTTTACCTGAAAAAACAAATAAACCCACAAAACACCTGGATGCTGGGATACAGAGGGGAAGGACAGGAGGGGAAATGCACCCAGAAAGTTCCCAGCAGGACAGAACAGGATGAAGGCCAGAACAAAACATTTGGAGAACAACAGAACAACTGGGCTGCTAAAAGCCAGCCCAACATTCCTGGGAAGAGGGTTTTTTTTCCACTCCAACCATTTTCTTTTCTAGATGAGGCCTGTACCAGACAGCACAGCCAAGGGCTGTGGAGAAAGGGCTTCGTGCCATCCTCCTCCCACAGCCCGGCACTGCATCCCCACTTCTCACAAGGAAGTTTTGCTTTTCCCTCACCTTCTAATCCCAGCAATACTCAGGTTTAACTTTTAACATGCTTTTCCAAAGCCAAGTAAGCTGACACACATTTTCATGAGTTATTTGGTGCAGTAGAAGCAGCCAGCTTCCTGCAGCATCAGGCTCCAGCTGCCCATTGTAAGGATTTGGGTATGGGGGCTCCCAACTCACTGCAGCTAGGGGGAACATTCCCAATTTTCCTACCACAGGACACAATGTATATCTGGGTGTTTCCCAGGCAGTTTTTGCAATAAAGGGCACAGCTTTGGCTCCAGGTGGTTCCAGCAGCTGCCTGAGCACTGCAGCCAGAGGCTGGGGGAGGTTTGGGGCACCAGATGGGAACGGCACAGCAAAGGCCACGTTTCAGAAGCTGAAGGGCACTCACCTTTGGGGAGAAAAACTGAGCCCTTCAAAGGGGACAAGCTCAGTCCAACCAAAGATTTGGGTGCCCAAATCTCCTGCTCCTTCCTAACATCCCCAAACAGAACATGGCTCTGGGTTTCCTACCAAGACCTCAGCAATGGGACAGCTGCTGCAGCCCCTTGCTCTGCTTGGAGAATGAGGAACACAAAAAATGTTACCTTGTCTTGCTTTTGGACAATTTATTTCTGCTGGGAGGTGCCAGCAGGATACAGGGATGCTGGAGAACACAGGAACCCCAGCCCTGAGCCTCACCACAAGCTGGAGAGACTGAGGCAGCTGCCTGCTGTTACTTCACTCATGAAGGTCTTAGGCTTACTCGGATACCAAGTGTCTCCTCCCTTCCCCCAAGATTCACTTTGCTTCTCTGGCCAGCAGGAAAGCAGGGCTTTTGGAAATTTCCCAAGGAATGGCTGTATCCCTGTGTTCCATAAAGTCTCACTTCTCCTCCCAACAGCTGCCTGTAGAGGCTTTGTCAAAACAAAACATCTGGATGCCCAGCTCAGAGTGGGGAAATGACATCCCTGGGAAATGTAGCACCAAACCCTGTTGCAGCACAGGTCGAAATGCTGGACTGCAAAGGTTTGGAGAAGCCCTAGAGGGGGTGCAGTGCAGGGGGGACACAGAATCCCCTGGCTGCTGGCTAAACCCCAGAGAGGCTGCAGTGGGGAGGGGGTGACGCCGTGGGGTGGCTTTGCCCTGCAGTGACTCTGCCAGGTGCTGTGGGGGGGCAGGTCAGAACCGGTGTCGGGGCTGAGGGCCAAAGTGCATAGGCAGGTTGTGCTCCAGCTGCACATTGATCTGGGGAAAGTCAAAATTCACCCTCATGTTGGGCAGGGGGGGCACGTAGGGAGCGGGGATGGGGCCGATGTTGAGGGGGATGTTGTTGTACATGGGGCGNCTGGTGGAAGTTCTGAGGAACTGGCCTGGGGATGACCTCGATCCGCTGGATTTTCTCCATGGGCTTCTCCACGGGAGGCCCGATGCGCTTGAAGCTGTTCTCTGCACGGGGAGGAGAGCAAAGAGCAGTCACCCACGGCCCCAGCTCAGCCCAGGGGCTGACATCCCCCATTCCAAGCACCTTCCACAGCATCACTGCTGGCTCCTTGCTCCATGAGCTCTCCAGCCTGGCTCCTTTCACCAACACCACCCCACAAAGGGGGAACATTTCCTTCTGTGGGGCGTGGGGCAGCCCCTGTGCCGCTCATGACACAGCTCAGAGGTTTTGCTGCCCCTCAGGTGCTTTGCCAAGTGGAGACATTCACAACACTGGTGCCACATGAGAGCTGGACATGACTCTTGTGCTTGCTCACAATCCCAGCAGAAGTCTGCAGGCAGCAGCACTTTAAAAACAGACCAGTTCCCAGCAGGAACAGGATCCAGTGAGGGTCCAGAGACCCATCAGCAGCTGGGAATCCTGTCCCATCAACCATCCTCAGTCTGATCCTGACAGTGACTTACCCCCATTCTTCTTCCTTTGCTCCTCTTCAGCCTCCTTCTGAATCTCATGAATTATCTTCTCATCATCTTCCTAGAAATCAAGGAATACCAAGAAGCTATGGGATAATTCCTGATGCAACAGCTTTCTGTTCTCTCAATGCTGCTTTTCTTTCCAGCACACTTTCACAGGGAAAAATCAAAAGAAGACTATTTTGGCTGAATTGTCCTCATTTGGGGCTGGCCTAGATTTACCCAAAAGCATAGCTGTGATGGGGCAACTGCAGCAGCACAAATAATCTGCACTCTATGGAGTATGACCAAGATGCCTGGATCAGCTTTCCAGGGAGATCAGCACTAAAATTCATTGACTTGATGGAAACCAGAGAACTGCGACCCAGATTCACCCCTTAGAAGAGCTGTTCATCTTTTTAATGGCAATAGTCTATTAAATATTTACATTATCCTAGCACTTGTAGAGTTTTTGGCCCAACAGCTGGAATTAACACAACTTAAATCCTGGCTCTAGTAGCTAAATGGTGCCATTTAGATCTTATCTGTAACTCTGAGAAGGGCATAAATCGAAATATGTTTCTTTAATGTCTGTCTAGAAGTTATAACAAGAATATTCAGGGCTGCTGCTCACTGAGAACATAAGGATAAGCCAAAAATTGAAATTGTCCTTCTGCCTCTCATCACCTTCATTTCTCTTAACTCAAAGGAGCATCAGTGGGATCCAATGATGCAGTGAAGCCTCAGGTGAGTTTCTGCATGTCTGTGGGGATGAAACCAAACCTGGAGATTTCAGGGAGAGCAGCCAAACCTCCAGGACAGTGTTTGGAACTCTGAGGCCCAAGTACTCCACAAAGCACAAGACTCTACTTGTTTTAGTCACCCTGATTTCAGTACTGCCAAAACACATACATTTCTTCCTGAACATTCTTAACATGAAAAATATCCCTTATTATGAAGGGTGCTCTGGAACTAAATCCAAAATATGCTTCATGCAAGCAGCTACACTGAAATGATTTTAAGCTTCCCAGTCCCCAGCTGACAGTTGTGCACATGTGCAGCCTGGGAAGCTTGTGGAGAATCCCCTCCTCCACCACCAGATAAAGTTTCCCTGGGAGACTGAAGTTATCTTAATGTGCAGAAAGCAAAAAACTCAATACTTCCCTCCCTTTTATTATTTTGTGAGTCAATGGTTAAAACTAAGACTTTCCAGGACATGCCTTTTTTTTTTTTTCCCAAGCAGGCTGCTTGCACGGGATGTTAATTACAGCCTATCTATCTCCATAAAAGCTGCTGAAGAATGGCTCTTCTGAGCCTATATGGAATGTCTAACTACCCTCCAAGTATCAGTTTTCCTGGCTGGAAAATCACCTGGGCATGCTCCACCGGCAACCAAACATCCCCTGCTCTTTTGCTGCTCCAGCAGTACCTCTCAAAGCTTAGTTTCAAGCTTTAAGACTTTATATTTTTTTTCCTTCTCAGACTATATTCTGCAATGCTGTTGAAAATGGACACAACCACCACTCCCACTTTACTGCCACTTACTGGAGAAGATGCACCTGAAGCTTTATGTGACAAGAAATATATTTTAAGCTCAGCTGAGCAATATCACCCAGTATCAACTTTCTTCACACAAAGGACAAACCTCACCTTAAAGCCTAGAAATGTGCCCTTTAACAAAATGTTTTTACTTTAGTCTAAGTCTGTGATTACAGAGTAAACTCTTTCCTAGGAGGGTGGTGAGGCCCTGGCACAGGGTTCCCAGGGAAACTGTGGCTGCCCCATCCCTTGGAAATGTCCAAGGCCAGGTTGGACAGGGATTGGAGCACTCAGGGATTGTGGAAGGTGTCTCTGCCTGTGGCAGGAGGTGGAACAAGATGAGCTTTAAAGTCCTTCCCAACAAAAATCTATGGTTAATCCTGAGAAGTGGTGCTTCCCAGGGACACCCCCTTCCTGCCACCACCCCTGACCTTGCAGCTCTGGTCAGTCCTGTACAAAACTGGACACATCAAAGACAACTTTACCAGACCCTTCTGCAGCCAGGACTGCTCCAGCCTCCCAGTTTAAACTGCAGCTGACCTCACTCTAATGGGGCTGGACACATCCATCTGCCCTGGGGCTGGAGCCAGCTGCACTCACCCAAGGTGATGCTGGATTCGATTACTGCAGCTCCCAGAGCGCTGGGGGAAACAGGGACCAGCAAACCCCATCTGCCAGACCTCCAAACTGACCCCTAGAGCTCCCTAGGACAACATAAAACACATCCCCCCAAAGGGCAGCAGCCACAGACCCCACTCAGCTCCATCCCCTCGGGAGTTTCAAGAGGGCCAGAGCTCACAGCATATCCTGGACACAAAAACCTGCCAGGAACAGACCTGGATCAGGATGATGAGTTCCTGACTAGGTCAGAAAGCACAAATCACAGCAGAGCCACAACAAAGCACATCTCCAAGAACAGAACTTATCAGCCCTGTTGCTTCTCTGCTGATAAAAGTGTATTTTCCCATTGGAAGGTTAAGAAGCGCTTACACTTAATCCCACATACCGAGATTTTCCTTGGAATTTTTTTTGCACCAGTATTTCTGAAAGACTGGTATCCATTAATATCAAAAGAACACACAAACAAAAAAATACACTGCACAACAAGCAGTTTCCTACTTAAGAAGCTGACATTAAATCTGGTAAGTGATGAATACACAGCACCGTTCAATACCTGCAGTATTTAGGAAAGATCCACATCCCAGATGGAACAAAAGAATTGATGATATGTAAACAGCAAGATAATTTTAGCATGTTCTGAAAGAAAGCTGATGCCACAAGTTCTGCCTAATACATTTAAAAAAAAAAGGCAACACAAAAAAAACACCTAACAAACAAGTCCTGGTGCTATTTTAGTGAATCTTGCAAAACACTACTAATACTTTGGAAGCAAAGGCTGTTTTTTAATACCAAAGTAATTAGAAAGATGACAGATTCATCGAGGGGTAAAGCACCCACACTGAAAATTAAGATTTCATTAGCACACTTATGGCTGGTTTTGTGGTGAGAAACCTTTTAACATCACATGGGGTGGAGGCTGCAGAAGGATTTCAAAAGCTTCTTGTGTCCGTTTCCCTGAGCGGGTTCAAGTCCCTTAATAAAGGATTAGATTATAATTTTAATGGCCTGTTCACAGTCTGTGTGGATTGAAGGCATTTATCTTGTCAAGTTAACAGTCATCTTCCTGTCAGCTGCCTGGCCCACAGCAAGACAAAAAAAAATAGAAATAAAGAAGAAAAAAAGCAATCTCCCAACCCTGGGGGGGGTCTCAGCAACGGGCAGTTTTTTTGAGCAAGATGTAACTTGGCTTTTCTCCCTGAGAGGAAATGCAAGGCAATGCTACAACGTGGCCCTTCCCCACACTCTGCTGCATCATGGGAGAAGGGAGGCGGCCAAGAGGAAAATGCAAAGGATCTCTGAGCTGCATTCACCCTTTTTATCTGCAGAAAGCAGACGTGGTCATTAGAAGCAGCTGTGTTTTCATGTGACAAAACAGGACCAAGCTTTGCCCCAGACTCAGCAGTGGGATGCTCTGTGCATCCCATCCTGTAGCCAAGGAAAACAAATGCTCATCCCTGGCCAGTGTGGGAGCCTGCCCTTGCCATCCCCCACCTGGCAAAGGCTCTCAAAGGCATGGAGGAGGCTTCTCCTTTGAGCCCTCTCTCATTGAATCCAGGGAATGCGGCGAGCACGGAGCCAATCAGGCCTGTGGATGGATTAGCTGAGGAGCGGGGCTGGGTTGCTAAGAGAGGCACCTTTCATGGCAGGGAGGCCTGTTCCAACAATGCTGCTGCAGAGGAGTCTCAGCCAGCATCCACACAGGGCCCTGCCACAAGCAGAAAGAGCTGCTGGAGAAACAAACTGCCCTTGGGAATGAGAAAATACAGCAGCAAAGGAGATAAAAGCTCAGCAAGTCACACAGAGACAACCTCCCCCCAAATAAAACCTCCTCTGCCCAGAACAAAAGTGCCATCCAGGGAGCTTTTGAAAGCTCTGTTTTTATCTCCTGCACTTCTCGTTATCTTTAATTATTAAGTGTCACCGGGAAGTGGCTGCCACCTCCTGAAAAGAGGGAAAACAAGAGTCCTGGTGCCTATTTCTGGGCTCTGCAACCCCTCCCCTACTTTAGAAAGCACTTCAGCACCGCTGCCTCCCCCTTTCTGCCTCTTCACTGCTTTCTTTTCTCCACGTACGTGTGGCCGCAGCCGTTCCTAATAAACTTGAAATGATTTTTGACGATGGAGGCTTCCATAGGACTGAGGGGTTTTGTTTCAAATCATTCCCAGATCAGCTGCAGAGAGCCTGAGCAAGAACAGGCATGGGCTGTCTCCAGCGTGCTCCTCCATGCAGCAGGAAGCAGGGATAAAAGCAGGCTGTGTTGTAACTGGAACAGGGCATCCGCAGTGCTGCAGGAAAAGGGGGGCCGGGATGGGGACGAAGCACACGCTGGTGTTCAAGAAATGCAGAGTTATTTTAGCAACAGGCATTCCATAGTGATGGCTTTCTGTGAATTCCCTGCATTAACCATGTGCTTTCTATTGAGGTGTTTTACAGTGGGTTAGAAAAATACACCAAACCCACCACAAACTCCACATCCTAAATTTAGGGGAGCTTCCCTCCCCTCTCCCTGTTTCCAAATCCTAAAGGAAGGTGCTGTGCACTTCATGTATTTCCTTGATGCATTTGAAGTTTTACAGAGTCTTCTCTCAACATCATCTTTTTATAACACCAGAAGGAGGGATAATTGCAAACACCTCATGATGATTAGTCTTCTGCTTTGAACTTTAACGATGGGCCTTTGGGAAGGTTTTAAGAGTTTACTGAAAACATCTTAAAACTTTAAAGTAAAAAGAAAAGCCTCTGTGCAATATTGCTGATAGCCCAAAGATGAGTATTAAATTCAAAATAATACGTTCAAGAACAGAACCTGGTTTACCAAAACAGAATGCTTTAAGCACATTGCATCCCAGGATTTGTAGAAACTGGATGAAATGCACACAATGAAATGGAAAAGCAGCATTAGGTTTGCTACAGATATTTAAAAATCAGGGCAAACACAGCCCCTGCAACCCAGAGCCATTTCATAGAACTATAAAGTGTCCTGAGTTGGGAGGGATCCACAAGAATCAAGTCCAACCCCTGGCTCTGCACAGGACACCCAACAATCCCACCCTGTGCCTGGTGTTGTCCAAACGCTCCTGGAGCTCTGGCAGCCTTGGGGCTGTGCCCATTCTGTGAGGAACCTGGGCAGTGCCCCAGCACCCTCTGGGGGAAGAACTTTCTCCTGGTATCCAACCTAACCCTCCCTGACACAGCTCCAAGCGTTCCCTTGGGTCCTGTCCCTGCTCACAGCTAACAAAAACTGGAGTTGCCCATGAACTGCCCCTCAGGAGGAGCTGCAGCCCCTGATGAGTCTCCCCTCAGTCTCCTCTACTCCAGCTGAACAAACCAAACAGCCTCAGCCACTCCTCAGCCAGCTTCCCCTCAAGGCCCTCCACCATCTCTCCTCTGGATGCTTTCTAAGAGCTTTATTCCCACTGCTCCCTCCTGAGCTTTGTCTCTGGCAATGTTGCATCAGCCCCTCCTGCAGCTCCCGCAGAGCAGAGCCAGAGCCCCCACTGACTGAGGGACACGAGGACTTTTGGCCAAGGAGTTTCCTGGGAAGGGCTCCTGGCACCTCCTACAGGGGTGCAGGGCAACAATTAGCTCCAGAAGAAATGCAGGAATTTAACAATTCCTGCCTGGCCCCCCTGGAAGCTGATCACCACAGCACAACTGCAGCTTGTCTCGGAGCCAGCAAATATTGCACCGATACTTTTAAATCAGACTCCAGCCTGATTACAGCTTAGGGACAAGATTTTAACTAACCTTTAATTATGGGAATTTTGAAGCCTATGCTTTACTCTCTCAAGATCATTTGAGACAAAGGCTAACAGATGCTGCCATTCCTAGAGGACTGTCTTTAATTTGTTTTTAACCCAAGCTAATGAATAGGTTTACTTATACTTCCACAAGAATTGTTTCAGACTGGGAAAACATTAGACATTTGGAAAAAAACAAGAAACCTGAATTTTGCTGTATATAATAGGGATTTAGACTCAAACCAGATCCTTCAAAGGTCATGCCTTGGATGGACATTATCCCTGGCAAAGAACAGAACACTACTGATGCAATGGTCTTTTGCTCTTGCAAATCTCCATGTCAAGACTCAAATTCTGTTTCCCTCTTTACCAGGCTAACTCCTGTTTTCCACGTCCCATATGAGAGCATGGATCACCCTGCAGAGGTTGGGTTGGTGCCCCTAAGCCCCTTATGAGGGGGGACCATGCACACATGTACCCACCATCACTGCAGCTTCAAGCCAACAGTTGAGTTTTGTGTCACCCCTTGCACTGCAGCAAGGCTAGTCACTCAACTTCACCTCCCCAGGCCACCAGCAGTCCATCATCCAAAAAAATAATTAAATAATAAAAGAGCAGGCAGTGCCAGCTCTGTGCTGACAGTGGGAAATTTTTCTTTGCCACAACATTGGTTAATTAGAGAGGTGGAAAGGGCCTGGTGACAGTGGCCTCTTTGTGCTGCTTATTTATTTATTTATTTGAAAGTACAGTATGAGCTTTTTTGAGAGGCCTCATGTTTTCTCTGGCTCTGAACAAATGCCACCCCCCAGCACAATCAGCAGCCTGAAGGGAACAACGGATGCCAGCACCGCCGAGCTCTGAACTGCATCCTGCTGGAAAAGGAGGAGGAGTGGGACAGGAATCCAAGAAACCCAGAACCAGGTGTCAAAAACGTTACAGGGGTGCCTGCAAGGAGGTGTCTGTGGAGTTTAACAGTTCACATAGGATAATTCAGGGAATAAAAGCAGGCAAGCAGAAGACTTGGAAGCTTATTCTGGTTGTGACATTCTGGGAGATCCCCAAGAGCCTGGAGGTAGAAGGGAGAGATTCAGAGTGGTTTTTCCCCTGGCTCTGTGCAGATGCAGAATTGTGCACATTCCCTGCAGACAGGGGGGGATGGGAACAGCCTGGAAAGCTGCAGAGACCCAAGACAAAGAACCACTAGGAAAAAGGAAGTTTAGGCAAGCCCTGGGAAGGCAGATCCACATTCATGTTGCTCTACGGCTTTGCTAAAATCAGGAAATTCAACTCCTGCTCCTTCCAACACTCCTGGATTTACAGTACTGAAGATCTCTATTTACAGAGACTTACTTGTAGCAGCAAGTTTTCCCCAAGCCTGTCACAGATACAAGCTGTATTAAATTACTCCAGCTTCTCTCATAGCTCACTCCACACTTCAGCTCCAGCTCTTCCTCTGCAGCTGTTGACAACAGCCCTGAGAATGGACCCAACCACAACTCTGGGCTTGCAGGCAGTTTTCTGATGGGTCCATCTCTGTGACAGGGGTCACAGCCAGCAGTCAGATCATCTGGGCACCAAAACCACAATTCCCCTTGCCTCCAGATGCCAGGTCATGCCAACACCATCTCAGCTGCAAAAGTAGGAATGAGTCCCAATAATCCCAATGCTGGCTACTGTGCCTGGTGCCAACACTTGCTCCCCCTCCAGCTCCTTCCACAGCACTCAAGAGCACTTCTAGCCAAAGCCCTCATCTGACAGGAGCTGATTCTCCCTAAAGCAACACCAGCTCCTTCCAAGTTGTAGTCAGATGTGCTACTGCTGTTGCAGGATCCCAGTGTGGATTTTTAGCTGCCTTGGGAAGGGTAAAAGTTGTGCTGGCTAAAACCATTTTTCCCTGGTGGAATATGTGCATTGCAACGTGCGCCGGTGTGGAAAGTGATTGAAACTGGGGTGAGAATCATTCACAAATATCCTTTGTTACTTACTGTGGGGTCTGTCCAGAGGGAGCACTTGGCACAGTCCTGGCAGGGTGCCCCAGGAGAGCGGGGGTGCTGGCAGAAGTGGTCGTAGCCGTTGATGGCAGCCCGGCAGAGGTAGCACATCTGGGCGCCGCAGCGGCACGACATGCGGTTACAGCCCTCCGACTTTATCAGGCCTGTCCCACACTTGTGGCATTTCCTAATCCGGGCAGCTGTCATCTTCTCCTCTCTGTAAGATGAGGGAGAGTTAGCAAAGGGGTGTTTGCACTCACCAGCTTGTGATAAAATTACTGTTACACCACCACAGTGAGGCTTTAACCCCCTCCTCCTTCCTCTGATTCTGTCCCCAAGTCCACAGACCAAGGAGGTCTGGGCTCAGCTCCACTTGGAGCCAGCCCATGACAACTCAAGAACAAAATAAGTGAAAAAAAGTCAATCACTGGCTGCATGCTGCAGCCCTGATCCTGGTTTCCATGAGAGCCAAAGAACCAGGCTCTGCCTTGAGAGGAATTTGAGATGCAAGTTCAAGGGCCAAAGGGCACATGGATGCTTGAGTTGGCTGAAGGAAAACACAACCAAGGAGATAAAGCTCGGGAAAAGCAAACATTTGGCTGTCACCTCTAGCTTTTATGTTTGCCTGTTGCTCTGGCTACAAAGTTGCCACAACCATATATTTCTTTTCCAAGCCTGGCTGCTGGGCTCCAGATTTACTTAGTGTTTGTTAAATTTAAATCATTAACTGAAAAATAAACATGTTTCCCCACAGAGGCATTATCTTTTCTCTAAGATTCCCTACATACATTTTGCAGGGGTTATTGCTTTAGGTTTAAGAGATGGGTTTTCATCTAACAGAGCACAAGTGGGAATCCAGGACAAAGCTCAATCCTTGTTCCCAAGGGACACCCTGGCAGTGACACATGCTCCAGCACAGGCTCAGCTCACAGCAAGACCATTTTGGCACAGAAATGAAGAAAGGCCAGGTCATTTAATTAAAAGACTTAAAAAATAAAAATTATCATCCTGAGGGCCAATTTTCTGACCGATGGAGATCATGTTACACTTTAATTCACAACCTAGAAGTGAAATTTGATGACAGCAGAGTAAAGCAGCGTGTTTTCATGGAGAGAAGCACAATTTTTCTGACACTGAGGGAGAACCATCCTTAGCCAGGCATCTCCACCCAGCTGCTTCAGTGCATCTGCAAAGTTAACAAACGTTTGGGAGATGGCAGAGAGGTATTTTTGAGGACCACAGCAGTGAACCAGACTACAGCACAGCCCCACAAACTGCTTCATCAGCACAACCAGAGGAGCAGGGAATGGTGAGGTGGGAACTTCCCAGCCTTGCAGACATCCAAGGTTCCCACACAGTTATACTCAGCACAACCTGCACACAAGCATGTGGAGATGTGCTAAGAATAGACACAAAAATCCAACTTGAGAGTGACTTTCCTCGGAGCTGCAGCTGCTCTTCCCTCCACCACTCAACAGGATGCTGGCGATGCAGAATTTTTTTTTTTTTTGGAAACTTTGAGCAGGGCAGGAAGTTTAGCCTGAACCCCAGCTGGGCTTCCCTTTCCTTGTGCAGGGCTTCAAAAGGAAGTTTTTATTGTATCAGGCAGTTAGACTCATCTATCCACAGACACAATCTGCTGAAGGTTTTGAAAGTGGTGTTTTTTTCCTTATTAGGGACATGACAACTCGTTCCTCCTCCCTCTCATGCCTCTTTCCTACAGGGAAAGCATCAGCAGAGAAAAAAAGTCGTATCAAATCTATAAAGACTTTGTTCTGAATTAGAGACTGTGGGATAAGCAGGCAACAGTCATTCAAATCCCAGTGGTGGGGCTTTACAACCTCTGCTCATGCCAGACAGACACTAAATCAGAGAGGAAGGGATTGGGCAATGTGGGCAAGTCCCACTTGGCTGCACCAGACATTTTGCTCCATGGATGAAAATTCCCTTGTTTCCTAAAGGCAGAGGATTTTGTCATTAACTGTAGATAAGAGAGAAATAAAACTGCAAAAGATTTTAGGGTAACAGGATTTACACCTGCATATTTCAAAATGTGACTGCACTTTGTAACAACTCCTACAAACTCGTTAGAAACAGGCAAAAGCTTCTGGAGGAAAACACATCCTCTCCCACAAAGCAGCAGCTGAACAAACAGTGCAGATCTCCACTCCAGATTTTCAAAGAGTAATAACGACCTACTGTGACTCAATCCACTCCTCTGCCTCCATTCACCACCTCCCTTCTCCCCCCAGCAATGCTAATGGGGGTTTCTCACCTCGGAGGAGGACCAGGTGCCAGCCTGCAGACACTGGGCCAGCCAGAGGAGCAGGCTGGGCTGGTGACAACTTTCCCACGTTCTCAAATTACCAGAGGGATCTGCTGCCAACTATCTTTCACAGATAGAAATCCCATCCTGGGAGCTGTCTGACCCCTCAGCTCTGCCATCCCCAAGACCTTCCTGGGGAAGGTAGTGACAGCCAGCAGAAACTGAGGGGCAATGTACTGTGATTCCCAGTCCATCCATCTCCCTGTTTTCCCCTGGTTGTGGAGTTTCACTTACATGGATGTCCTGTACTTGATGTCATCCTTCTCAGCCAGCTGCTCGCAGGTGAGATTCATGTGCTCCTTCCACAGCCCCTGGCACTTCCGACATGTCTCCTGAGGAGGAGAACAAACATTAAAGAAAGAAAATAAAAGACTCAGCACATCACTAACAGCTTTAAGAACTGTAAAAATTCCCCCATCTAGCTGCAGGTTCTCATGTGAGGGTGGGGCTGCCAGGATGGTACAGTGGTCTGCAGGTTTGTCCTCCACTGGAGACCGAAGGCCACAGCTAATGGGAGCCAAAGGTCTTTCCCAAGTCACAAGAAAACAGATATAAAATGAATCCATAAATCCTCACCACCTAAAACTCACGGGACAGCTACCAGGTTCACCAGTCACAATCCAGAGGAAACTGCAGAGGTAAAAATGTGGTGGGAAAGGATATCAAGTTCATCTGTTCCCTGACCAAAATCCTTCACCTTCGTATAAAGGGTTTCTAATTCCACCATTGATGTAAACCCTGCAGTTACACAAAAACCTTAGCTTCACCAGGTACACAAGCAAATACATCTATATATCTATTGGTTTGCAAAATCTGACAAAATAAATGATTAAACATCTCAAAAACACAGAATGTGGACAAGCATCCATAAAACTGAGGTGGAATATGAACAAATATTTACAAACTAACCAGAATAGCTGGACTAAACTTAGAGCAAGTGGCTGAATACACTTGTTCTTGAAAATTCTTTAGCAACAAGGCTCTAATCCAGGACTGGTAAAGTTGCATGGAGCAGGATTGCTGTGGAGGCACAATTGGGAAGGGAGCTTGGACCAGCACTGGCAACAGGGCTGATTTTTTTCAGTTGGCTGGCCAAAGAAAACAATTTTGTTTTGGGTCAAACAAGAGATTTTCCTTTAATTTGAGGAAGATTAAAAAACACCCAGATCAGACTTGAAAAAGTACGTGTTTTATGATCCAACTGTTTCATCTTCAGGATGGCTGGGGCTTGGACTCTTAGGTCAACCATCCCCTTGGCAGGAAAACCCATCTGGCCATGCAGCATCCTCTTCCCCTGCACACCAGAGAAGGTCCCAGAAGAACTTTGCTCAGCCCTGCTCTTGTTATCAGCAAAATATGACCACTGCAGAGACAGATCTTACTTGACTGCATTACCTTCATTTTATTTTCATGAAGAAATTGGACGTTTATGTGAGATACGAAAGAAGAAAATGCTTCAAGACACACGTAGGCAGCAACACTCTTTTGATCATAAATCAGACAAACAGGATGAAGGCCAAAGCTTCCAAGGAAGCCACCCTAGGAGGGGGGATGCAAAATGGGGCCTTGTTTGTATCTGTGCTCGCTGGGAGATGCCCAACTGCTGGTGCTTTCATCTGGAGAATGAAAGGCTCCTGGGCCTGGCTGGTGAGCCGGATGTGTTTGCAGACAGCGAGGTAAGGGCTGGAGCAAGTGTGGAGCCAAGCGTGCAACTGCATCCCAAAACTCAGCAGAGGCTTTTGTGATCACTCACCTTGCAAATGCACCCCTTGGCAGGCAGGCACCGGTTTTAAGGGTCAGTAAATGCCTTGGGTTCTATTGATTCCCATGAATCATTCATCAGACTCTGTCTTTTCCTGCTAAAGCTGTTAAAACAGGCACCATTTTGTGTGCATTTTTGGCAGGCCACATCTGGCTGCTGGCGGCACAGGAGGATCAGACTTGGAGCTGTTCACATACCTCCATGAGGACCCACCTTCCCTTTTATTCCCAACACCTGGCCACATGCCATTCCAAGATCAAAAGTGCCTCAGGTTGTTGTTTTTTTGGTTTTTTTTAATGTGCATCAAGGGTTAAAGAGAGTCTTTGGAGCCCTGTTACACAGAACTGCTTACACACGCCAGAAACAGATTTAACAGCTTTTTGCCAGGAGGGCTGGCACATTTTCCAGCCAGGAGCCTGCTATTCCCAATTACTTAACTCCAGGAGCCTCCTCTGCTGCCCAAACACTGCCCTTCTGAAGCAGATGGTGCCACTTAGACCCTCATCCCAAATTACTCCCTTTTGCTCCTGCCTCCAGCCTGATGGCTGTTGGAAACAATGCTCTCTCTGGAGCCCAGGCTGCTGTCATTTGCCAAACAGTTGTCTCCTGCACTCAGGAGAAGGGATTTCTGTGCAGGCAAGGAGAAAGGGAAGAGGCATGGCCATGTAGATTCCTGGGATGGCACGACAGGAGGTGTCTGGTTCCCCGTGTGACCACGGCACAGTGGGCGCCATCGCAGCAGAGCAACTGGGATCCCTCCCAAGTTGTCCTCAAGGAGCTGCAAAGACACAGGCAGCTGTGCCAATGCACCCCATGAAGGGGACAGTCCCGTGGCTTCCCGACTCCCGAGTGTCACCTGGCGCTGCCTCTGACTGAGCCACGTCCTCTCCATGGGAGATTTGGGAATATGCACCACACACGCGTCATTAGCAGAACCTGTTGTGATTTTTCCCCTTATTTTATCCAAAACAATGGCACATTGTTGGATCCCTTCACACACAACTGGGGAGGAAGCCCATGGTTCAGACAACAGTTACTGCTCTGGTACCACAACTGAGATCACAGCCCTTGCCCAAGCAAAGTGAAATTTTTTAATTTCTGTTGAGTCAAACCCAACCCACTTGGCTGATGAGGATTTTGCACATCTCACACAATGACAATTCTGAACTCTACAATTTCTAGAAAGGTGTCTTTTACTTCAGAACGAGCTCTTTGTTTGATAATGGAAGATACTCTCCCATTACCATATTAATTAACCTAAACATGCAGTGGAATAGCTGATTTTTTGCAACCAACCTAGATTATTTCCATGGGAAGAGCAGCACTTGGCACCAAGACTGGCTACAGCAATATAAAGCACCACCTAAACCCACAAAGAGGGACAAGTCCTTCCCAGTCCTGAAATCATCTACTCCAAGTGTAGTGGCCAAAAAGCAACTCAGTTCACCAAAATAAAGATCCTTCCCAACTTCTTCAGCATTTGGTCCCTTAGCAAACCCGGCTGCACTCAGACAGGGGCACTTCAGCTGAATGCTGTGAATTCCACGTGTTCTCCTGCCTTCTCCCAGCCCACTCCTTGCAGGCAGGTACAGCTAAGGCAGCTCACACTTCAGGTGCTGAAGAAGCCTTAAAATTAGGTAAAAGCTCCAAATCAGGCATGGAGACAGGAGATTAAGAATCTGCTGCCTGTTACATCTGCCCCAGCTTGGCAGGCAGCCTGGGACAGTCCATTTCTGCTGTGCTGGGCCGAGGGAGGATGTGATGGAGAGGGTGTTTAATCACACCCTGTAATCTCCTCACTGTACATCTGTTACAGGCACTGGCTCCGCTTCCTCTCGCTGCCCGCCAGGAAGCAGCCGGGATTAACACAAACATGTTTGGGTTCAGGAGGATCCTTTGTTCCCAGGGTCAGTGGTGGATGTGCAGCTTTCTGTGCTCAGGGCCAGCCTGGCCAAAGGTGGACTCTGTTTTTACTGTGGGCAGCACAACCCTTCAACACCCTAGTTAATTGTCCCAGCACCCAAGGAAGGTAGCAGGGAGTGTTTTATATGAATTTACCACCTTCCTCAGCACTTCTGCTGCTACTTCCAGTAGATGTGGATGCTACAGCTTTAAACACAGCCTAGACTTTTTTCCCCCCACTCTATCATCAACTAAAAATAACTCTCCGAAGTCCATCCCACTCATCAGGGTGGGCAAAAATCCCAAGTAATCAACTTCTCCTTGCCAGTCTCCACATTCTCCTGGCCACAGTCAGTAACAAATCACTTTTCCCAATTGCAACCTAAACAAATGCCACATGGACAAAAACATCAGATGATCTGCACAGATCCCAGCCGGTCTGCCCACGGCATTCCCGTGTGCCGGCTTGCGTCGTAGGAGTTTACACGGAGCCATTTACTGACTGAGCAAAATGCAGGGAGGGTGGGGGAAACTCCACTTAAACAACAACAGGCCCCGGCTGTCGTCACCGCCCTCTGCTCGCAGTGGTGGCTCTGAGCTCCCCCCAGCTCTCCATATGCAGGGTAATTAAATCCTTGTGCCGCCGTGATTCCCTGCATCCCCCAGCAAGGGCGAGGTGCACGCTCCAGCGGCCTCTGCCCCTGGCACACGTGGGGATGCTGGCTAGAGGGAGGTGAGGCAGCCTGGGACAGAGCCCCAGTGATTGATTTGCTGCTTCCTCCTGCTCTCGGACACGCAATGGGCACAGGCTGACTCCAACCCAAAAGCAGATGTGAATGCAAGTGCCTCAGAACAGCACCTCAGGGCCAGTCCGTGCTGTGCTGCTTTAATTAAAGAGCTGCAATCCCCAACCAGATGAGTTAATGGGAAAACAAAGAACCACAGAATCTTCCTCACCACAAAGTCTCACTGTGCATAAAGCTGCACCGATCTCGACTAAAAATTGATGCAGAAGTGGCTAAATGAATACAACCTTTAAGAGTGGATAAGCTCTCATGAACACACTCCTTGAGGGCTGTTTCTGGGATTTTCTATATGTTAAGCTGGGATAAAGAGGCTATAATCCAGCCCAAGAAAATCCATTTGGGTAAGAGACCCCTCTTTAGAGATGTACAAACACCCAGCACAGGGAGGGGCAACCCCAACTCCACAGATCCCTGACTGTCCAGTGCAGGGAAAGCTCCTTCCAGCGTGAATTGCTACGGCAATATTCTGGTCCTGGAGTCGCACACAACGGGCATGATGGGCAGCAGGTACCAACCCCAAACACCAAATCTAGGCAGGGTGGAGAAACGAATGCCATGCCTTGGATGTGTGATGGAGCAGGGGGCTGGGAGGACATCCGTGGGTTTGGAGCTGCCTAGGGAGCACAGCTGTTCCCCAGGCAGCGCTGCCGCTCAGCGGTGGCCACTCACACCGCAGCGACGGAGAGCAGCAAGGGAAATCTGGGAAAAACGGAGGTTTCCTCTTCTCCTGAGCACAGCCATGAGCTGCTCTGCGAGGGGAGAGGTCGTAGGGAGAAATAAAGCACAGGCACAAGCTTGGACTAGGCTGTAAAAATGTGCTGGGGCATAAAAACAGAGACTTAAGAGAGATCGAGAGTTAAAAGCTGGATAAGGAAAATATGCTTTTATATACAAAACCCACAAAGAATCATAGAATAGAATCTTCTAATTAAGATTGGAAAACATCTCCAAGTCCAATCTTTAAGAAGGCTAGTTAAAGCTTTTATATAGCCTAATATTGAACCCCATTACAAAAAATGATGACCCAAACCAATGTCTTCTCTTTTGCCTGTTCTTGTTAAATTGAGCAGATTTTAGTCCCATCCCATCTCTAAGATACTGGAGATACTCAATGTCCTTTTCCTTCCAGGCTGGTCCCCATGAAGGTTTGGGTTGTCTGCGTCAGAATCCCAGAATCAGAAATGTATGGCAACTCCCACCTCTTGCCTAAGTCAGTAGGGCGATCTCTTGTCTGTAATTCAGAAGTTTCTGAAACACACAGACCAAACCAAAATAAGCTTTTCCCTCCCCAGAGTTTGACTTTAAAGGGTCAGAACAGCTGCTAGTGTGGGTGAAGTGGTTAGAGACCTATGAAGCAAAAATATAAAGAAGTGCTGCTCAGCATCACTGACCCTGTGGCTGGCCAGAGATGGAAACTACACTAGCACAAGAAATTGCTCCTTGATCTCACACTCAGGGTAATCAGAGTATGAGAAACAGCTCTTTCATGGAGAAAGGTCATATTTAATTTGAACTTGAATAAAACTGTAGTTGGTTTTTTTTTCATTTTCAGGAATGTTTATAAAGTAGTATGTTTGTTTCAAAGCTACTTTCCCTCAAGCTCCAGGGCTATGAGAAATACATCAAAAGGTGCAGGCAGCAGGTTGGCTGCAGAAAAGAGCACTGAAGTATTTGCATCACATATCCATCGCACCAGGATGCTTTCCCCTGAGCTGAGGAACAAGTGTTCCTCACAAGCATAAGCTCTCCTCAGCAGAATTATGGTTTATTTTCAAAAGCTAGTAGTCCCCAGCCCTGAGCAGGTTGGTATCACACAGAGCATCTCTCCAGATCAGCACACTGAGAAGTCTGGATGCAGTCCACTGTGACATACCCAGAGGTGGTCACCCACCATCCTGAGTCCACCTGCAGTGCAGGTAGAGGAAAACACTGCTTGGCCACTTTATAAAGGCAGGTTAAATACCTCCTGGGACCTCACACTGACTGTGTTGGCTAAACCACTATACCTGAGGTCATATAGCTCCTTCCCAGGGAAAAAGTTAAGAGAAACTCAGCACATGCTACTGGAAACACATCTGCAGCTGTCAGGCACAGCTTTGAGATCTGTTGGACTGATTGCAGATAACAGCTACTGCCTTCCCAGCCAAGGTAAATAATTAAATACTAGCAGAGGAGTTCAAAGCCTCAGCAGCCGCCCCTCCTGCCCTCCCCCAGTGCACATTCCCGTACTCAATTCAGCAGAGCAGATCCAGGAGGTTATCCAGGTAACCCTCTGCACAATCTCACAGAAAAAGGGATGCTGCTTCCAATAGCTGCAACACTAAGTGATGAAATCTGACTGTGGAACTGGTGGAAACAATAGAGACCTTGGGAGAGGCACAGATCTAGATTTCAAGACAAGCAACTTGATTTTTAAAGGCCAACTCCAAAAAGTCATGCCAGGGGTTGCACCCAAGGAGGCCAAGAAGGTAAAGGCTAACAAAAGCAAGGTATCTTATTTGCAGAGGTACCTGCTAATAATGCATTGTGAGACTGAGAGGAGGAACAATCACTGAAGTCAATTTTGAAACTTCCCTCTTACCCCACAGCGTGATAAACAAATTCCCCTATCACCTCACCCCAGACACAAACCCCTACCCTTTGGGTGGTAGAACCTGGAGAGAGCCTCTTCCAGAGAGATCCTATTTTTTTCTGTGGTTTTCTCTCCCCCTACAGTTTCTCAGATTTTATTATAACACAAAGAGATCAGCAAGAGGAACTGTGTTAGAGATGTCCTCTCCTCCATCAAAAATTGCAAGGAGACTCAGGTTTATGTAACACACCTACAACCCTTTTTAAGGAGTATAGCAATTTTGATGGTAATTTAGCTACATTAACACACCTTGTTTTCAATTTAGAGCCTTTTTAACTGCAATCTCTACCTACACCAGAAGTTCACACTCCAGATCATCACAATTCCAGCAAGGGATGGGTGAAGATGAACTAATGCTGGTAAACAGCTTTGGTCTGGGTACAAATCCACCCTCAGAAACTGAGCAAGCACAGCTTGTGTTGCCTGGGAAATGAAACCCAAATGAGGGGAAAACCCCAATATAAGGTGATCTAGCTTTAAACAGGCCAGAGTAAACAAAAAATAAACAAAAAAATGTTGGGGAATGAGCAAGGATCGAGAAAATAGAAAGCAAAGGGATAACTGACCTTCTTGAAAACTCAGAAATTCAGATGATTTACTGCTTTAAATGCCTGTGTGCTTCAGTTACTTCTTACATTCTGCTCCCCACATTTTTGCACCACACATTTTGCACCCCTGAACTGAACCAGAGGGCACCAGCCCTGTAACTGTAATATTTATAGCAACAATATTTACCACAGAGGTATGAAAATGGCCCTGCTAACCTTCATCTTGCACCTTCACCAATGTGACACTGAGTCACCTGCAGCTCATTCAGTGTTTAACAAAGGCAGTGGAGAAACCAGAGCCCACGGCCCTGCAGCAGCCTGCTGGAACTTCTAAAAAAAGCCAAAACGACCAAGAAGTGCCATGTGGTAAAAGAGTTCACACCTGAGCATAAAACCCATTATTTTGTCCAGGTATCAGAGTAAGAATAATAATAAAATATACCAAGCAGACAAGTATACAACAAAAAGCAGAAACTAATCAGGGAAATAGATGTGCTGGCAACTTACTAATTCCTCTTCCAGAGCCCCTGAGTGAGTTCCCATTCCCTCCCATACTTAAAGCACCCACCAGCTGAGCCTGGGTTTCTGTTTGGTGCAGAAGTGCTGAAAAAACCATCACATCCACAATTTGTGGGTGGTTTTTAAAGTTCTACTACAGTTGTTTGGCCCTGCACGATGCAATGTGCCTTCCCAAGGTTGCAGGGAGCAGTGGGACACTGGGAAGGACCCAGCAGCACCACAAGGAGCAAGGCAGAGGGGACAGAGCCACCTAAGGCCATCGAGCCAAGTGGCTGCTGACCCCCAGACCAGCCTAATCTTGCCCAAAGCCGATCAAGCTGCCTTAACTCCCATGGGGGGGACGGGCAGGTTATTGGAGCAGTGCTGCAATGTCCTGCCAAACAAGGGTAATTCAGGACACTTTTTGTCTCCTAAGTAGAAAAATTGTTTAACCTGTAATTTAATTTTCAGCTAAGTCATATAATCCCTTTCAATTCACTTTTCTATTAATTGTGGGAAAAAATGCGGTGCTTGGAAACGCTTTGGAGTAAGAGAAAAAGCACCTCAGATCTGCAGACATTGAAGCTAAGCTGAGTTAGCAGCTCCAAAGGGAGCCTCTGCAGCTGCAGCAGCTCTGAACAACAGCTAGTAATGCAGCAGGACAAGCTGAGTTCCACACAGCCACGTGAGAGCAGGCAGGAGGCTGGGACAACTCCTGGGATCCCTGCAAGGTCTGTGGGATCCCAGAGCTGTGTGGGACACAGCCCTACACACCAGGGCTGAGACTGGAACAGCATCCTGCAACCTCAGCATTGGGAAATCCCAAGGGAAGAGTTCCCTTTCTCCTATGCTCGTGAACATCCACTGGGAAGACTGGTTGCCCTCTTCCCTTGCATGAGCACATGAGTTTAATTAAGCACGCTGTTCAACAATTTGCATGGCATGACTTGTCTACAAACCAGAGATGTTGCAAGACTGTTATCTGTAAAAGCAGAAAAACCCCCAAAAAGCACAAGTCACCTCATCTCCAGGGATATGTTTGAGACACAGCTCATTCCTATGCAGCAACAGTAATTTCTGCCATGACCCAACTACAACAGCAAAATTACATGAAATATTTCATGTTGTACTGCTGATGATAATTTGGTTTTAAGGGGAGAAGCCTGGCTGGTTCAGGAGAAGGAAAGCCATCTTAAAACCCCAGGCCACAGAGGAATAATGCTCCTGGTGCAGCATGGGGGTCCACTGGTCACCTTTACCACACACAAACCATCTCCCTCCTCCTACACCCATACAGAAGGAAAAAATACAAGAACTGCAAGTACAGAAAGCTTTGGCATATCTGGTTGTAAGTAAGGATCAAAACTGGTGTTGTGGGCTTACATTATCCAGAGAGTGGATTATTAAACTATGCTGTACATGCAGTTCCTCTGAAAGGATTAAGTCCAACACCCTCACAGGGGTATGAGCCACAGACAAGAATGCAGAGGGTGGGATAGCCAAAGATTAAATCAAACATTTTGGCAGCACCAGTGAGGTATTTAGACACAGATCAATTTTGGCCACTTCCCCAGCCCCAGAGCAACTTCCAGATCCTGTTCTCATTTTCCTGGGGTGTCTATTGTAGAGACAAGGAGAGGAAGGAAAAAAGAAAAAAGCATGATCACAAACACACCACCATTAAAACAGAGTTGAAGAATATGCGGATGCTACTGAAAACCACTTCCAAAGTGGTTCCCCAGCACATGGGGAAGCATTTAGCTCCTGCTGACCAGTTAGTGACCTCAGGGAAAAGGCTTTCCCTGGCAGCAAACCCCACTGTCAACCACCAAGGAATGGAACCTTTCTCCATGACAGAAGTCCCAGCCATACCTCTGTAACTGGACACTGTGATCTAGTGAGGGGTGGCTGGAGTGAAACAATCCCAGGAGCATCACAAGAGACTCTCCTAACTAGTTACTGTCTTTTTTTCATCCTAATTTCAGAGCTCAAGTGCCACATAAGAATCAAAAATAAAGTGTCAGCCAACAGGTTTTGCATGGAAGAAACATGAGCTGTACCACTTAAAAAAGGAGCAGTTTAACCAAGTGCCAAATGAGCCATTTGCATTAACCTCGTGAAACAGGATATGAAGCACTTTTAGCAAGAAACAGGAGATTGTCTTAATTAGAAAAATACTTTTAAGGTTCAAATTCATCAAACCATTTGTAGCCATGGATGATTTGTAAAAGACATTACAGGCTGACAAAGCTGGCTTTTGGCTGTCCAAGCCATCAGGAATTACCACCCAGAGGGACATTACCTTTTCTCAGCTAATGAGTGACACCAGTGCCAAACACCAGGCACAGACATTAACTGGGGTAGAAAATGGCTCTTTAGGGTTCAGCAGGAAAAGTATTCTGAGACATCCACAGGAAGCCAAGACATTCCACCTGGTATAAAGGAGACTGTAGAGAAGTGCGTATTGCTCTCCTATGCTTATCTAGACTCAGTCAAAGTTATCTAAACTCAATCAGACACTGAAAACCATCTTGGGTTTGGACCAGATAAGCCTCTCCCCATGAAATTAAGGAGACTCACAATTCTTAATTGCTGTCTTAAGCAACAAGACTGAAAATCTACGGCACCCTCCAAACAAACAAACCTATCACCTCAGGGTCAATGTTGTAACTTGGTTTATTTTAGCTTAGAATTTACTATGTTGCAAATGCCATCCCCACCCATTGGGCTCTGGTAAGACCAGCCCCTTCCTCCTGCCTGACTTCTCACTTCCACTTCTGACCCAGAATTTTATTGCAAAGGGAAACCAGGGTTCTTGGCCATAAAAGGAAAAGACCCATCTGACACATTTCTGTGTCAACCAAGAGGAACTTCAGTGACTTCCTTAAAACCCCGGAAACACCAGAGGCCACTGCCATCCCCCCTTATAAGGATTAAAGGGCTTTTCTCCTGCTTCCCTCAGGGATGCACGTGGGCACCAGCACCAGACAGTGGGGGAGCACAGATGTCTCCTTCTGAAGGAAGACAAAAGGGAAGGGAAAGAAAAAAACCAGCAGCAAACAGGCTGGGAGCAGCAAACAGTTCAGAGAGTTCTGCCCCAGGCTCCCCTGCTCGGCGAGGGCACTGCAGATGCACCCTTTTCCTTGGTGACCCAAAATGCTCCTTTCCACAAATCCAAGTGATGCATCTGCTGGAATTAACAAGCTGAAAATTTCATTTACATCAAGAATGCATTTGGCCTTTTAGTTGTGGCATGTTTATGTTTGCTTAACAAACCTCTATGTTTCTTCCATCAGATATTCCACTCTGAATTCCTGACCTCAACTATGGGCACGCTCAATCCAAAAATAAGGGGAGTCAGAAATTATTTCATTCAGGAATGTTAACTTTGTGGGTTTCTGCTTTTTTTTTTTTAATGAAAAAGCATTCTTTTATATTTACACCACTAACCACAGCCACACTTAAACTCACTTAACACAAAGATGAAGGTGAGATGCCCCAGCACTGAAAATCACTCACCAACAGCATGCTGGACCTCATATTTCAGATATGTCAACAAGAAAAGCTGACAGGACAACTTCAGTTTTGTTTCACTTTCAGAATCACATCAAACAATGCAGCAGTATTGAGTGGAAACCACAAAACTGATTATGAGCTCAGAAATAAAAGCTAACCTGAGCCTGTTCGTTAGGTCTTAACAGCACAATGGTGCTTGGGGAAAAGTCAGTGTGATGCTCACAGGGCATCTTAAAATCCCAAAACATCACTTATTGTAGTTTTTTTGGGGGTGGAGGTATTTCTAAGGAAACTACATAGTTGGAGCTTCATAATTTTAGGGTAAGCCAAGGAATCATCGCTTTGTAATTGCAGTGGCTCCCAGTCTTGCCCTTACAGTGTTTCCCACATACATGAATGGTGCCTCCCCCTCCCAGCACCAGCCTCTTACACCAAAAGAATTCCAATCAGAAGGGAACCAAACAACACAAGATGTTCCCTTTTACATCAAAGAAAATACTGCTCTGTCCCACATCAGACCTTAGAATAACCTGCTTCACTCTGGGCAAAGTCTCCCACTGATCTCCAGTAAGTCCCACTAGTAGAGCATATTCCAATATTTATTTTCAATTTAATTTACCCATGTTCAGTCAGGTACATAAGCTGAACCTTAGGTAACACATTCTACAACCCAGTACCTTTGTGAAAGGTGGGTGGGCTAGCAGCCAGAGAAAGACCCTCAACCCCCTTCCATTTTTTTAATACATAAACACTATTGCTTGACTTCCCAGGAGCACAAAGAAGATATATTATAACAGGAAACACAAAAACTTCACTTTTTGGTTTTGACCACGAACCCAGAACCTCTCCCTTGGAAGAGCAGCATTTCAGGAGTAGATTGAAAAAACAGCCTGGTTTACAGTAGAGTCTTGTTACAGGCCAGGACAACATTCCCTCTTCACAAGTCACAGTAAACCACCAAAATAAATGCAGGTCAGAGAGGCATCACCCAGCTCCAGGCTGCAAGCCTTCTTTGGGTGCATTGTTTAAAACAGTCTTGTAAATCTGATCTTCACTACCTCCTGTTGGGCCCCTTGGGTCCCCACTGCTAAACCTGAGGCTGATATTCCCTTGCCAGCAAGCCAGTGGCCTGTGTTACTTATCCCAACAACTTCAGTGCTAATTTATTTTATAAAGCAAGACCTTCAGCAGAGATCTTACTCAGAGGGGAAAAAAAAAGAGAAAAAAACCCCAAGCAGGTATAACATCTGACTTTACTGTTCTTGAATGCAAAACCCTACAAGCTCTTTTTGACACGAGGCTCCTAAAAATAACTCATCCTTTAAAAAGTCCGGTTATTTTTATACAGTCACAAGAATCACTGGATTGCTTCTAATTATCCCATCCTTCCTTGAAATGTCTATTTGTGCTCAACAAGACTGGCTGTGACACCAGTGGAATCATAACACATCCTGAATTACAGGCAACTGGGTAAATTTAGTTTCACCTTGTGAACAGTTTTGAAAGCGACAATTAAAAAAAGCCCTTTTTCTTGTGATCTGTGTTAAAAAAAGGTGCCAGTTCAAAGTAGAAACAGATCTTACACTGGCCATGACTGAAAACAAAACCTGTCTGTAACAAGGATTCACAGTAGGATTAGAAACGTTCCAACTAAACAGGATCAGCAGGCAGATTCTAAAAATCCCTTACAGCAGGACTAGTCTATTGGACTTCTCTATCTTTCCTGTAAATACATCCTTACTGCCTCTGGCTTCCAGGGCACATTGACTTTGCTCCAGAGACTGATAACACAGAGGAATCTGCTTGAGGCACAGAAATAAGGACAGTTGTCCATCTGCACCATGCCCAGCCATTCCAGCTGGACCCTGGTGGTAACCAGGCTATCACTGCATGGTCCCAGAGCCTCCTGTGGTACAGTCAGCACTCAGCTGTTACTGGAACTCACTACTGCATGTCCAAATATTTGCATGGAAAACTTGCTAGACGCTTATTCATAGGAGGCCTGGCTCCTGCCTGATTTTCTTAATGTTCCTCCACACCCTGAGGGGAAGAACATTTCCAGAATTAGTATCTACAGCCCCATCTTCTTCTCCCAAGTTGCATCTCAAAGCTAGAACTCACACCATATCTTTCTGCTATTATTTAACACTACTTTTTCCCCCTCACACCATCCTTCTGCTATTGTTTCACATTATTTTTTTCTCCTTTAAAAACGTGATGCTTTTATCTGAAGAGTCATCCATTGCAATTTGTATTGTCATGGCAACAGGACTCCCTCCCCTGCCCAAAGCCCATCCCCAGGCTCATTGTGCTCATTACCAGACAGGCTGGCAGCACCCTGCATACAGATTAACCTCTCAACATGGGCTGCTCTCCCTTCAGCTGGACTGACACAGCTCCTGCTATGGGGTTATGGTTGCACCAGAAGAAGGGAAAGAGTCTTCCTAAGTAAAATTTCCTCTACTCAAAGAAATAAGTTTTACTCAAGGCATTTTTGTAGTACGCACATTTTTGTTGTGCTGGTTAAAATGACGAGACCCAGGTTCATAACCTGTCTGAGAGGTGCAATAAAAAAGAATATTTAGAGCAGGTGTAAGAGGGTTTTACTAAGGCAGCTTGGACATACTGATAAAGGGGAAGATCACTTCACAAAGGAACAGAGTCAAGAACAGGGCTCTGGAGCCCTCTTATGGCAGCTTGCTCTCAGCTTCCTTGGAGCAGAATTCCACCTATGCCGCTGTAAGGACAAGGATGCAATGCCATTAAGACAGGGTGGGAAAGAACACTCTCTGGCTTTGATCACACAAATTAAAATCTTACACTTCCAGCTCCTTCAGTGGTCCTGCTGGGTGTGCAAAGATTGGACAAGTCCCACACTTAAAGTGGGACAGAAGGCACTGAGACCAATCTTCTCCACAGCTAAAGTGCTGCTTCAGCAACAGAAACATGTAAGAGAAAAAACCAAATTCACTGCTCCAGGGCTAACAACTGCTCCATGAGGATGTCAGCTTGACCAGTGCCATGCAGGAAGACCAGACTGGTTTCATACCAACACTTCCTTGACTCCTCCAAGCCAGTAAGTTTTGACAGAGCCAAGGAGTTCAATTCCAAAATCCCTGCCCAGCAGCCACTCAGCGAGCACATGGCGAGGAGGGGGCTCAACTAAAGCTGGGAAGAGCACAGCTGCTGGGCTCTGAAGAGGTTAGAGATTCAACAGCAGGGAAATATTTATGGAGAAAAGATGCTGAGCTGTGCATGTTTTCCAGGATGGAGATGGTTTTAATTTACCTCTTGCAAAGGCTGTGATTATTTGCTGCTGGTTTTTGTTGAAAGCAGCTATTCGAGGCTCACCTACTCCCTCTGGTGTCACAGCGCTGCAGCTGAGCCAGAACAAAACATCCCCTAAACTCACACAAACTACAAGGAATCCTGATTTCTTCCCCTCTCTGGAAAAGAGGAAGCCATATTTATAACCATTAGTGACTACCCTTCCAGGCACAAAGCAGTCTTTGACTATAGCATGCTAAGGACAGTACAGACATCTCCTGGAGCTTAGAGCTACAGCTGGGAGTAGCTATCTTTTCTTTTCCAGCTCTTCCTTCAGAGACTGGTCTCTGCCTGACTTCAGCTCAACTGCAGCATCCATCACACTCCTCACTAGATTCTCCTATAGTTCTGGTCAGCACTGACATGTCTGTGTTAAAGTATTAGTTTAGATATTTTTATGAGACGTTTTAAAACTGGGGAAGTATCCTCACCACGACAAGACTGGAGTCAGGCACCCAATCCTCCTGGGAACTAGCTGTACACTGTGGGAGGAAGCTGCATCTCACCAGCCCTCTCATATCACTCCATGAGCACCAGGAACCTGCACAACCCCACTGACAAAAGGGATCCAGTTTTCACCATGGTTAAAAACTGCCATCTCTCAACCAGTGCTGCTTCCCCAGGCATTTCCCAGATGCCACCCTGCTGCATGGTTCTTCTGCTTCTTTCTTCTCAACCTGCTCCTCCTCTTCTTTGTCTTTGTGTTCTGCTTTCTTTCACTACTGAGCTGCCATACAATGCTGCTACAGCACTGAGGAGAACAAACACAGCTCCTTATGATCCCTTTTTCATTTGTAGTTGCTTCTCTCCCCATTCCAACTGGGAATCTTGCATCCTCTCCTGCATTGTCTGTCCCATGCCTCTTCCCCAAGCTGGCAGCAGCTTACCCAGCCTGGTAGAATTCCTCCTCAGCCCATATGAACAAGGTTTCCAAGCTCTCCTCATAAAGCATCTACTCCACATTCTCTGATTAATACATACCTTGAAGAGAACCATAAATATTTGCCTGGATTTTCTGTTAATCTTGCTCTGACATAGCTATTAGGATTACTGGAGTGAGGGTTGATAAGCAATGGGGTGAGTGCTGGAGTGTTTCAGGAGATGACAGCAACATCTTGCTGTATTTCACTGATGTGGATGCCTTGGTGACCTGCACTAATCCACTTGGAAAATTACTATGAGAGAATAAAGAGTCTTAAAATATGAAGCTGAGGGAGGTGGAGTGCTGCAAAGAGAAGTTTATTTCCAGACCAGCCTTTTCTAAATAGATGCATAAACATCTGCATTCAGCACTAAGTGGAGAATCACAGAAATGAGCAGAGAATATCCCAGAGCAGGACCTCCTCACACATCCACCTGCACTGGTCCAGCAGGAGAAATCCAGGAGCTCTAATTTATAGCATAACCTTTCTCTCAGTATAGACACATACACAAAAACAACTACCCTCAGCCTGAACAGCCATTTAACAAAGCACCATACAAAAACAAAGGCTGTTTTGCAGAGTTCAGGTCAAAAGCAGAGTTTTGGATGCAGTGATGACCTACAGCCCTTTTCACACAGACCTCTTACTCCTGAATATTAAAATGCTGCTTAGCTCCTTCACCAGCATAATTAGCATGACCCAGTGTAGGGTCAGTAAAAGTCCACCTAGACCTGTGGTGTTTGGAGGGCAAGGAGGAAGCTCCACACGGACAGGGCAGGAATGCTGCTCCTCACACTGCTCCCCATGGGCCAGGGACAGTTTGCACTTTATTTAATAGCTCTCTATAAATTCTTCTTTGAATTTGCACTGTGGCCTTTGAATCCCATGTGTTCTGAGGTTGTCTCTCCCCTGGCAGCACTAATTAACACACCACAGGATTCCCAGGAGAGTGTTGCCTATTGAATCCAGGCTTCCATTCCCTGCAGTCCCTCAGCTCCATGGCTCTCAGTCAGCTGAGACTGGCTCAGCCTGGCCAGTCTAGCTGGATCACAGCTGGAAATGGTGGGGCTGCAGACTAATGATGGTATAGCAACAGATTTCAACTCAGAATGAGCCAAAAGTGACTGTTAAATAAGGCGCCCTATAAAAGCATCTATTCCTTTTATTCCATTTACAACTAAGTCTAAAGTCTTCCCCTTCCCCCTTCTCAATCAGGATCTCCAATTTGATCCAAAAACTCCAAGATGACTCAAAGCACGAGTTTTCAGCCAGCTCTGCCTTTTAGACTTTTAATACTATCTTCTCATTATCTGTTACATTTAGAACGTTACACACATCTCTGGAGGTGTACCCTGACAGACTCATCAAGTGATCTCAACATTTCTCCTCAGAGACTTAACATCTTACTGTCTGTAAGGCAGATTTCTAGACTGCAGAGAATAAATCTGAACTTCTTCTAAGGGTCTTCTACCTTCCTGTCATTCTTGACTAAGAAACATAAAAAAACACTTGGTGTCACTAATGTCATAATATAAAGAAAATGCCATCTGACTCCATATGCCCCACATCTAAGTCCAAGGACTACAACAGCTTTCCTGGTAATTGGCACTGCTTGCTTTCACTTTTCCATAGTGATGAGGTACTTCAGAAAAATGATCCAGTCCAAATTTTTGGGATAGCATGTCATCAAACCCACAGAGAGCAGCAAAGAAGGTTCACTGATACTGCAAAGGCATTCTGAGCAGAAAGCAATCTGGAGTAACACATGCAAGCAGATCACGGGAATTTTGCATATTCCTGACAAGCAGCTGTAATGATTCCATGTGGGAGACAAGTCAGAGGATTGTCAGAGGATCCCAGTCTGCTCTGGTATGGCTGTACAGTTGCACAATTCATTACACACAAGAGCAGTCCACCCAATGCACTGAGTAAATGCCTTTTAGTTTTACATAACCAAATCAGCCAGGCCAGCCTTTCCCCCACACCCTGGAGCTCTCCAGTGCCTCTGGGCTGTTTATCCAATCCCACAAGCAAGGAAAAAATTAGAGAATGGGTGTTCAGGAACAGCAGGAGAATGTGTATGTGCAGGCACACACAGCACCTGCACTAATACCAACACTCTTGCAGATACTTCCTGGGCACTGGAGATGGCAGATATCCAATTTCTCTAGGAAAAAAAAAAAGCTGAAGAATAACCCCTGATTTCAGAGTAACAATTGATCAGTGCCTTAGCCATGGCAACTTGCCACCTATAAAGGGATGCAGGCAAGGGATAACATGTCTTATTCAGAAGCTACTTCATTCCCATTTAACTTTCAGAGCTCACAGGAGGGAACAGAAAACAGCAACAGCTACAGCTAATGCACAGCAGCTCTCTCTTGCCTCATCAGGCCATCTCATTCCTGCTCACAGCTGGACCTTGAGGCTGCCCCTCACAGCGACAGAGATTGGAGCCAAAACTGCAGTGTGAGAGCACTGCTACACACAGGGCTGCTCCCAAGCAATTCCCCTGGTATGAGCCACCCTTGTTGGGAGGGAGATATTTCATTTATACCACGTGTTTTAATTGATCTCCTTATGGAGGGAAGGCACAGGGGAAGTAATTGCAAGTGTCAGAGTGAGAGTTCAAATGTCAGGCAAGGGATCTGATCCTGTGTGTTTGGTGAGGCCCCAGGGCTTCTGCCTGGTCCTCAGGGCATTCCCTGTGTTTTTCCATTGTTTTTACTCATTTGGATACCTTGAGTTCACTGGAGTGCTTGCATCAGGAAAAGGAAAAATATCACAGAATGGTTTGGATTGGAAAGGGCCTTAAAGCTCATCTTGCTCCACCCTCTGCCATGGGCAGGGACACCTTCCACTACCCCAGGTAGCTCCAAGCCCTGTCCAAACTGGCCCTGGACACTTCCAGGGATGGGGAATCCACAATTTCTCTGGGAAATATACCCAGGACACTGCAGTACATTTTTTTATATCAGAGGTCAGCTTGGACTAGGTAAAGGGTGCTTTGCTTTCAGAGATCAGCTCAGACCAGCTGTGTTAAGTCTCCTGTGCAGAACATGGTTTAGTCTCACAGATGGAGATGCTAAGTGAGACTCATTAATCTGTTAGCACTTTCACACACCCACCAACATCCCAGTGGTCTGAAGTAATGGTTTTCTGACAAATCCAGAAATCTATAGCTTGTACAACAGCTGCAACTAGAATAAAGCTCCAGGAAGAAAAAAATGTTTCATTTAAATACATGGGTAGGTAGGTCAAAATTATTCAAAGGATCTCAGAGTGTAAGATATTTGTGTCTGAAAGTTATCTGCATGCTAGTTTGTAGTACAAAACTGGAAAAGGCAACTAATAATTCCTGCAAAGCACCTGTTCTTTACTCTACACACCTGAAACACCACAAAGGGTTAAAGCCACAGGATAACAAAACCCTCCAAAAGGGGGTTTTTTCTTAAAACCCCCCAGCTGTTACCTGCAGACAGAACAGCTACAAAACCAGCTCTTGTTCACATAACCTCATCTCATTATCCCCTACCCCAGACACAGAACAGTGAAGACCAAAGCTCTAAACAACAAATAAAGCTCAGAAGTTGGCAAGCTGTGTTCAGGGCTGGCTGGGGCTGTGCCTATCACCATATCTAGAAAGGTTCAATGTGCTCATTCTGGGAGACCAAGAAAAACTAAATATAGTAACAGGCTACCAGCAAACACCCAACCTGGCACAGCTTCCAGCTACCTGAAAAATACATCCCTCTCTCCACAGGCCACTCTAATAGCTGCAATCCTTTCCCTTCTTTGGGGAGAATGTGCTGTAAGGAGGCCCTTTCAGGTTTTACTTACATGGGTAACTGCACAAACAAACTAAGGGATGGAGGTAATGCAATAACAGCACTGATACTTCTCACTCAGGGGGATCATCTGGCTCTTTCAGATTGGGGGTTTTTATTAAGCCTGACATCCCCTCCCAAACAGGAGGGAGCATCCTCCCCTCACATGTCAGGAGCCAAGTCCTTGTACAGCAACTGCTTCTAAGAGCAGAGACACCATCCAAGAGCATCTGTTTTGTTTTAACCTCTGCCCTTAAAGGAGGACCCTGAAAGGAAAAAAACCCAAACCCTTTAAGCTGCAGGCTGGCTTTGTTGGTGTGTACTAGGTTTTCAATCAGAAAATGCCTCGAGGAGAGCTGCTCACCTCTCGACTTCTGAATGGCATCATGGATGTTGTGTTTCAAGCTGCAACCCTGAAGACAGACCCCAATTTTGACCAGGCTTTGAGATTTAGCTTAAAGGCATGCAAGCTCCCTACACAAAAAAATGAGGTCAAAGAAGCTTCTTTTGAAAAAATAAATAGAGCAATAAAGCATTCTTTCAGATTGGCTTCACAGGGGATAAATCACTGAACAAATACAGCCATCTTATCTTGTTGGCAAATGGCACATTGCAGCATCCAGCTTTACGGGAAATGCTCTGCTTGGTCAAAGAGCAAACTGATTTCTCATTGTCTTGGAAAATGCTGCTCTTTACTTTTTACAAGACTTGTTTGTTTTTAAAAAAAAACACATGATCTCTAGGCAGTGCCAAGCCTGCTTTGCCTTCTGCCTCTCGACGCTTTCCTGGATGCCTCAGGACTTCCTAGCAACCTCAGAGCAGAAACACGATCCATCTCCTCTGACCAGGAGGACAACTTGTTTAAAATGGTATCCCAACAATATCCTGGCTGCCCTCCTGGCATTCCCCACATGGATGGGGGATGCAGCAACCACAGGATTCCACGAACAATGGAGAGAAAGAGGTGAGGCAGACAGGGCTCTCACAGTAAATGGAAGTAAAGCTTTGCCCAAACCTTCCATTTTTAGCCTCTTTGCCCCTTTTAAAATCAAACACAGACACTACGGACACCCAGTGAGAAACAAGAGCTCATGGGTGGTTACAGAACCATCCCAGGCTGTGGCATGCAGCAGCAGCGATGCCTGTTCAGCATTTTGGCACTGATTTATGACAAATGCACTTGCCTTTCCATTAGCCATGGCTCTCTCAGTTGACCTCTGGGCTCTCAGAGAGGCTGCCTCAACATTAAACTCCCATCAGCTTTCAGCCTCGCTGACCTCATCCCCAAAACTCGCTGCCATGTTTTACATCAGCCAGGGCCGATGCATTCCATTAATGCTGCCCTGGCTCAGGGAAACATCTGCTCTGTTTACACTGGTAGCAGCACAGAAACACTTAAAGCATCACCTTTGCTCCCCCAGCCCATGGCAGGAGGAGCAGCCCCACATGGGGCAGGCCCCGGATCTCCTGGCCCCCAGCACTCCAACCTGGCCATTAGTTATTCAACAGGGCAGAGGTCACTCACAGCATCAAGGCACAGGAGAGGTGTTGGGTAGAGCAAAGAAGGTGGATTCCTCCAGGCCAGAAGTGCAAGTTTGAGAGGAGAATTCGTGCTGACCCTAGCTGAAAATGAGCAGGCTGATTGGATATAAGGATGAGTGAAAGAATGTCAGAAAATGATTAAACTTTTGTAATCCGAAGGGGTTTACAGATTGAGGGTAGAGATTCAATGGATATGGACAGTTAATGGTCCACCTTAATCAAACTGTGCAGCTCCAGGGTGCCAAAGCCACCCTCACATCCCTGCAGCTCCACGAACAAGGCAGGGATCCCTGCAGGGTGGTTTGTCCCACAGCAACAGGGAAGGACAGGGTATCTTCCTGAAAACAAAGCACAGTTCATCCAAAACAATGCCCCCAAAAGCACTACAGGAATCACCAAAGACACCACAGCTTAGCTGCAGCCACCTGGGAGAGCTCGACAGCTCTGAAATACCTGTTAAGGCAGGGGATGCTTATCTGTCAGTGCTATGTGCTGGAGGCTTGGGGCAAGTCTCCACCAGATCAAGGGGATGTTCCTACATATTTTCCCAAGGATTTCTGACAGCTAAGACCTCCAAAAAGCAAACCCCAAACACTTGCTGCTGCTGTTGTTCCTCTGTTAGGCGTGTATTAAATTAACCCCTGACGTCTTCTGCTGCTGCTGGAAGCTTCCCTTACTATTAACCACCCAGTCAAGGCTATAGCTGCTAACAAGCCCATTAGGACACAAAAATGTACAGCAGCCTTGGAATAGCCAATAGCAACTGCCACAGCAGAGGCCACGCACACCACATACAGGGCATTCAGCAAGGGACCTCAGTTCTTGTTACAACGAAGTCAGGAACAAGTTTTTCTCATCGCTGATCATCTCAACAGTCCATGAATTTGCTGCATTGTAGATTTTTGCCTTGGCCTTTGACAGAGCTTGGACTATGAACTCACACAAAAACACCTTGACACTCACAGAGGGCTTAGACCACTATTCTAACACCCCTATAAATAAGCAACAAACCTCCAAACCACCCTTTTAAAATTTTTTAATTTTGAAACTGCACACTAACGAAGCCTGGTTTGATTGGGACCGTGCCATGCAATTCTGTTGACTTAACCCCACCAATCCTGAATGCAATGACAGGTATTGGGGAGGGAAAAGAATAAAAACTGTATATGCTTGTGATCTTCTGCAATGCATTAGGGAAGAGCATCACAATGTGCACAAACACTCCCTGTTTTTCAGTTCATTCCCAGTATCCAAAGTATCAGCAGGTCACAGCTTTGCCAATTCTACCACAAAGCTGAAACACTGACTTAAGGATTTCTATCTAGTCCCCTTTCAAGCAAAAAGATGAAAATTCAGTCAAAGGGGAAGAAGCTGGCACTGAATGAGACAAATCAAATTGTCCCTTTCCGGTTCCTTAATTCACATGTTAGGGGACAACCACAGCTGGGAATTTCAATCTCTGGAGCAATTAAAGAAAATTAAATTCAGGGAATGAGGCCTTATGCACTCAAAGCTTCATTAACCCTCTTGCCTTTTAATTAAATATGTGCACATGAAATTTTGGACAGAGTATTTGCCTCATTGACAATGCTCAATTTTAGTGGCAAATCAGTTCTTGCCTTTTTATAAAAAAACCAAAAAAACAACTACGCTGGGATTGTAAACTCTAGACCTCTCCAGCTTCACATTGACTTTATTAAATACAGTAGAAATTACTGCCTATCACCAGCTCCCACTTCATGGGAACGTCTGCTCTCCCTCAAACACACCAGCAAAGCTCTGCTTTGGGCTCACTTCAAGCTAACAGACAGCCCCACCAACACCACGGATAAAACATGAGCCAGGATTTAAGAGCCCTACACTTATTATGATCAGTAAGAGAAATAAAGTTGGCAAGCTACAGCAGGATAGGTTTTACAGCCCACGGAGCAGAGATTAGAGCAGCCAGCCTCTCTTTTAAATACTGCTCATCCTTACAAAAGGCTCAGGCAGGCGCCAAAGGCGGTGTGTGACTAGAACAGTTTAACAGATAATCTTTGAAAGGGGATATTGTCAAGTCTGCCCAGCCTAAATATCGAGCTGGCTTTGTGTGAGTTACCATCTGACTTGTGAGGGAGTCACACTGCTCCTGCGCTGGCCTCCCGCCTTCCTGGGAAGGTCAATGAAGCAGATTCGAGTTCACAGGGGTGTGTGACCGCCTGGCAGGGACTGAGCTCTGACTGCTTTGATGCTTCCCCACATCCATCCAGAACAGGGGCTCCCGGGCTCCCACCTGATGCCATGGGCGCCCAGCTGTGGGACCAGCAGCATGGAGAGGGAAGACAAACATGGTCCCTTTGCTGTCTCCAGGAGACTTCTCAGGAATCTGCCACCTCGAGCCAGACATTTCACTCAGAGATGTGCTCTCATCACGAGCAACCAAAGTTATTCCTCTGGGAGGGATCAGCCTCCAGTTTGTCTATTTTCTTTGAAAGCATGTTTTGGGGAGAGGGGTTTGTCTTTTGCCAGCACACTGATCAGTTCTAGGCTTGTAGTTTCCTGCTGAGCTATGCATTTCAGCTGTTTTGACTATTCAAAGAGGACAGTGTGCGTTTAGAGATGACCTTCTCTGACTGACTGTAAGAGTCGATACATTTTACAGACAATGACACTCCCATCTTCACACGTGCCCCCCTCTCAAGGGGAAAGCTAACACAACAGACAACTGTTCACACAAGGCCTCCAAGGGATGCCACATTCCCAAGTGGATGCTTTGCCCAATTGAGTGAAGAGGTACAGCTCCATTAACCAGAAGCAGTCAATTCCTCATGCCCAATATTCACAGGTTAATTGCTGCATCCCTAAACTAATGTTCTGGTTTAATAGCAGCCATATTCTCTCACATGGAGCAGAGTGAGCTGTTTGCTGCTGTAGGATGCCCTTGGTGCTACCAAGGACAATCTGAACACACCGAGCATGACAGGCTCTTGCTGAATGCAAAAATAAACGCAGCCACTTTGCTTCCTCAGCCTTTGACACCAACAGGAGAAGGGGCTTCCTGCTACAGCAACAAGGAGCACATGAATTTGGTGATGCTTGAAGTGCTGCCAGGCAGAACACAACCCATCACTCCTTTTCTCTGCTGCTGGAAATTACAGGTCCATTAACCCTTCACTGTGCATGAGATGCTTTTCCCATTTGCACGCAGCAAATAAGCAAAGAGGATGTGCATGGTAAGTGTGCACAGGTGTGCTCCAGGGTGAAGGAGCCATTTCCAATGCAAACCTGCCCATACAAACAGTTCTGCTCTCCAGTTCTGATGCTATCATTTTATGATGACAACATTTCCTGACCCAGTTTCTATTTTGCTCTCCATTCCTCTGCTACAAGTAGTAATTAGTAATGTCAGTGTTCTGGCTGAATTGCTACAGTCCATTAATAATGCAAGAGTAGTAACCGAGAGAGAGAAGAAAAGAGGCTTGAAGGTTAAAAGCAATAAGAGAATGCATTTTGGGGGACATTGGAAGGGGAGAGGAGAAGAGGAGTAGAATTGCTGGCCTATTGAGATTATAAACCATAAACTTCAAAACATATCATTCCTTTCAGGTGGAAGTGGTGGGTGAGTCAGTCATGGCTAATTAGAGGATAATATGCAAATAGGAATGACACACAGAGTTGATTTTTACTAAATTAGGAGTAAACTTGTATTTCACCTTCCCATTGCCCCTCTAAACCTGCTGCCTCACCACTTGGTGTCCTTGTTTCTCCGTTACTCATGTTTTGGAGGTCAGTGGTAACCTGGGATCCCACACATGACACACACTCAAGTTTCCTCTCTGCAGAGGATTTCTGCTGAGACCAGCCCGTACCTGCCCATCTACAGCCAAACCTTTAACACCACTAATCCATCTGCTCTGGGCACACCTTAACCCCAGGCTCTGCTGAAGCTGTTTATGACATGTGCTATGAACCCAAAATAGAGCTGGGTTTGAATAGGTAACCCAGCATTTCCCTGGCCTTCCAAGGCTTGGGAATCCTCTCTGCCTTGACAACAGCTCCCTCGAGAGCAACAGCTTCATCCCCACCTAAGACACACAATCCTCCTCATGACAGTGAATAAAGCTGCTGGAACTGCACCCTCAACATGGGAACTTGTTTTTTTCCTTTTATTTTCTCCTTTTCCCAGCACAGAACCAAAAGCAATAAAGGATCCTATAGGCTTGGTGATGATTCCTTGGCTGTTTCTATTGCTGAATGACAGCTCAGATGAAGTGTGGAAGGGCTGAAGTGTCTCTGCATGCCAGGAAGGCAGCTGGTTTGGGGCTGATTCTGGTCCAACACTGAAAAGCAGGGATCTTCTACAGGAAGATTTGTAAGACAATTGACCTCACTCTGAAAGGTCTTCTCTCCTGTTTGGCATTTAAGGCTTCCTACATGGTACCAGGTCTCTTGTGAGTGATGATGTACAAAGCAACACACGTGCTCTTTCCATTACCTGAAATCACATACATCACTCCCTCTTGAAATACATATTTCAATAAATTAATTTTATCAATGTTATAATTTAACTGCAGCACAGTTCATTCTAACACTTAAGAGAACTACTCCAAAGCCCTCCAGCATAAAGGGCTTGAATGACTACCCAGAAAGCATAAAAACCCAACTCATTAAGATGAACTCATGGAAGAATAGCAAAGGAAGAAGAATAAAAAAAAAGAAAGATCAGCTTCAGAACTGCATGGTGTCTTGGGCCTTTCAAGTATCACTTCCTCTGTAGAGAGGAAGTGAGAGGAGCTGGAGGTTCTCAAATACACCCAGCTTCCCTTCCAAGACAATGAGAGAAAAGGATGGGTGTTTTTAAAAAGGAAAAAAAAAAAAGAAAAAAAGAAACAAGAAAAAAGGAAAGCAGGCTAGCCCAGAACACACAGTGACCAAATTAGGAAACGAACTCCACTGACAGCCTCCAGAATGGCCATCATCTGCAGCAGCCTTGTGCTAGCTCAGGAAGTCTGATGACTGTGTCATCTGCTGAAATCTGTTTATGTGCAAACAGAAAGGAGAAGCAAAACACCTCCCCACACTCCCTGAGCAAGGTTAGGCCATCTCAGGCTCTGGCCTGAGGAGTCATCAGTGCCCTGACCCGATGCTATTCCAAACCTCTGCTGTTGACTCACGCCCCTCCAAAGATAACTCTGCCCTGGAAGCACTAAGGTACAGCAAAATGAGGTTTTTTAAGTGCATTTTTTAAGTGGTTAGCTGTGGCAGATGAAACTGAGGTTAGAGATCAGTGATTACTAAGACAGGAATGTGAGGGGGAGGAAAGAGAAGGAAGATACAGCTTTCTTGAGTAAGGTCAGAACAATGTTTTTAATTTGCCTTGGGAACAGCCTTTTCTCATCCCCTCCAACATCCATTTTCACTGCAGCAGCAAAATGATAACCCTGCTCTAACACTCTGCAAATACACTAGGCAGGGTTTTAACCTTAAATTGCTGTGAAAAGTACCTGTACCAAGCTCCCAGCAGTCCCAGGAACACTCGGTGGCACTGCTACCCTGTTGTGGGGACAGGCAAGTGACTGAGCCAAGGTGCTTCGCTGTTTCAAAATCAAACAAATGAAGGAACCTGAGCACTCTGGTCCATACAGAGATTGAGGGCTTCTCCCTGATGTTAGGGTGACCATGTTACATTACTCCCACTCCTGTCTGCATGAGATGGAAGAAAATCCTTCTTGTCCCTTTGACTTTCAAAGAGACTGAGGAGGAAAAGGCAAAGCTGCCAGCTCAACTCAGCCTACAGCAGGTCTCAGCTGCAGCACAACTACAGCTTTCAGGGTCCTTCCAGCCCCAGCTTGGCTATGAGGCCACTTCACTAATTCTCCACAATCAAGGCAGCCAATGGTGTTTCACAATCCACTCAGGGTGCTCTTATCCAATTCCTCATGGAATCCATCACTTATCTCCAAAGACAGTTATCATAAACCAGAACTGACCACCACAGGTGTGCTGCTTCTCTCAGTGTTCCCTTTGCCTGAAGTGCTGTAGGCTCTCTGTGCCCAGGGACAAAGGCTAAACAAGATGCAGAAGCTTAAATTTCCATCTCCACATGAAGTTGTACTCAGTTTATTACTTCTGAACCTTTCCTCAGCAAAGGACAAAGCTATGACTGGAAAGTAGCACTGCTACCTCGTATGGACCTGACACAGAGGCACTCACTGGTCAGTGAACAGCCTTTTCAAATTGGCTTTTCACTGACTGGATATTGCTCTACAAGGCAAAAAGCAAGCACAGGAGTAAGCTTTGTTGCTCAAAATTACACTGACTTACACAGTCCATTTTTAAAGGGACTAGTCCGAGTTCCTGCTTTCAGCAGCTTTTTTAAAAAAATTTTTTCCCTGCAAGAGACAGATACCCCATTTAATCTGACCTCTTTCCTCAGGTCCATTTCCAGGCTGGGCCTCACCCTCTCCTCCTCTGTCAGACTCATTTATCAAGTGAAGCATTTCCACATACCACTGCATAAATAGACTTGACCTTGTTAAAGCAGCAGCAGCAGCACCTGAGCTCCCACTGATGGAGTCTCTCCACCCCACCACAGCAATTAAACCAACCCACTCCTACCCTCTTTCCAGGTGGGGTATTCTCAGAGCTTCTACAGCCCTTTCCTAAGTGTCTCAAAGGGTAATAAATTGGCAAGCAGTGATTTGGGGCTGATTATCGTGCCTGCTTCTCTGGAAAGGGGCATTTAGGACCAACTTATTGCAGGCACCACTCAATTCTTGCAACCACTCCTGCCAGTCCAAGCACACAGCAAAAATCAAAGTGTAAGACAGTACCCTCAGCACACGGCTTTCTCCTGTTCCCCTTGCAGCTTCCTCCCAGGATAAGTGGCTTGCCCAGCATAAATCTGGGGATGAGAAGATCTCCTGACTATCAGCACTCCCCAAGCAGCTCTGACCCTCCCCTCCTCGATGGGACAGCCCACATGGTTCAGCACACGTGCCCGTCCTCCACGGGACTGTACTTTTAAGGTCTGCTCTACCACGAGCTCCCTCCTGTTATCTATCTCCCTTTAGAAGCCGGCAATAAAACCTACTGGGGTGTTATCTGCTGCTTACAATCACCTCAACTCCACCTTCGACCTTGGTCCCTCCCTCCCGCCCATCCCTTTGCGGAGATGGGGAATGAGCCGCGCTCCGATAGCATCGCGCTCGCCCTGCCTGCGGCTCGGCACCGGCACCGCGGCTGCAGCCGAGCTTCAATTTCCTTTTAAGGAAGAAAAATGAAAATCGCCTGCCCAGCCACGGAGAGCCTGAGCCGGGCTGACAGACGGAAACTCGCCATTTGTTGTGGTTTTGGCAAGGAGAGTGCCCAGCGAGTTCCCATGAGCGCTGGGAGTTTAAAAAGGGTGCAGCCAAGAGCTCCAGAGCAGGAGTGTCAGGGATGCAGCGCTCAGGAGGAAGATGGTAGAGCCATGGCTTAGAGAATTCTGCTGACATGGATATGTGGGAGACAGGTCTTCAGATCCAAGTGGATAGAGGCAGGAGTGCTCCATTCCCAAGCCCTATCTGTGGAAGTGTTCAAGGACAGGCTGGATAGAGCCTTAAGGAACCTGGTCTAGTGGAAGGTGTCCCTGCCCATGCTGGGAGGGTGAAAATAAATGGTTTTTAAGCGTCCTTTCAACCCAAACCATTCTGTAGCTCTACAAAGATGTACGAGGTCGTCCACACCACATTTTCTTCTATTCCTTGTCCCAACAAATTTTCTTAAGAGACACAGGAGGATGGGAATTTAAACACAGGAGTTGGGACTTGAGTTCATTGCCACTAAGAAGAAATTAGTGAGGGGTCTGCCACAGCAAATGCCACCTTCAGCTCTGCTCTGTAGGGGCAGCTGTGGGGCTAAGCTCCAAGTAACAATCAAATCCAAATAAACAGGCTCAAGGAAAAACATACGGATAATAGCAATAAGAACGTCTGAACAGAGGGGGCCATGGGACTTTCAAAATGTTTGCGCTGCTGTCAGGAAGCTGAATGAGACAGCAGACTTCAACAGCTGGGAAAACATGTTGCAAAACAAGGAGAATTAAGTAATTCTCCATATGTATATCCTACTCTGAGGCATTCTGGAAAAGCTTAATTTCTCCAATCAGGACAATCTTTTTTTCCATGTTGCACACAAACCCTGCCAGCTACAAATCCTGATACAGTTTAAGCCTAAATCCACAGCACATCTGGATTCAGGCAGGGCAGCTCTGGGCAACGTGGCCCAGCCTTTAGCACAGAAGTAATGGGCCCTGTGGTATGTGTTGGATGACATCCTTGGACAGCTGTGTCATCCTGAACACATCCCCTGCTGCTGGGTGCTGGATTGCACAAACACTTCCCCCTGCACTCTATAAAACATTCCTAACCAGATCGCCTTGTTACCCACCTCTGAACCACAAGCAGCTGCATGTGCCTTGCTGCACCAGGTACAGAGATCATGGGTGTCACAGTATCCCACTCACCTCCTTCTGCAACTTCAGGTCTTGTTGATCAAGCAGTAATTTATTTCAGCAAGACCACTCCTCTCAGAGCCATGCAAACTGCACAGCTCAACTCGTGCTCGTTACCAGTGGTGGTGGTGCCCTGCTAAGGGTGACCGTGTTCAGGCACAGCTCGGTGCAAGTTTAAACCTGTCTCACTTCCAGCAGAAAATTAAGGCTAAAAGCAGCTGGGTGCATCTGTTCCTAGCCAGCACCTTTGAATCAATCTTGAGATGCAAAGCAGCTTAAAAAGGCGTGCCCTAAAACACCAAGCCTCAGCGCTGCTAATTAAAACACGTGAGGATTGCTGGTGGCCAGACAGCCTAAGCTGAAGATGAAAGGCAAAAGAGCAGAGATTTTATCCATCAGAGATAGGCAAAGCTATGCTCAAGGCAGTCCCCAAACCCACTGTTGGATGCACAGGAATGGCAGCTGTCCAGGCCAAGGGCAACGCCATCCCACACCATGCAGCTACATGCCATCACCTCTTACACCCAGCCAGCACTGACCCAGACAATTGGGTACCATAAAGCAATAAAAATTCCATGCTGTGAAAAGGGAGTTTTAAGGAAAAGACTTGGAAATGCAAGTCCCTGCAATGTGGCCTGGCTATGAAATGAGTGCTGGGGGTTTCAAGCTCTCTGCTGCTCTGTGCATGCATTATTTCCATGGCAACAGCAGCTTTCAGCTCCCCATCTCTTGCTGGCTGAAAGCCCTGCAGTGCTTTGTGCTGAGACTGCAAAGAAGGGAAACCATCTCCCTCTCCCACAACACGGCGCCAGGGACAGCAGCAGCAGCTGGGAACAAAAGCCTTGTCTTCAACATTTGTGGGGTCTTGGAAGGAGGGAGGCTGAGCAGAGAGGATGGACTTCCTTCTCTGGTGGAAAACAGCACTTCCCTCACTATGCAGAAATGCACACTCACCTCCCAGTGCTACACAACTCAACCTGCAGCCGGTGCCTTTCCATGTTTTACCACAGTTGCCAGTTTTGGATTGCTCTGTAGAGCTGGGAAGACAAATGTGCATCCTTAGAGATGAGAGGTTTGAGTGCTGCTTCCATGCAGGGATCCCTCCAAGATGGAGGCCGAACAAGCAGGCTGGAAAATCCTCTTGCTACAGGAAGCCTGGCTGCATGTGCAGTCAGCAGCTTATTTATTACAGAGCAAAACCTCAATACTCAGCCAAATCTGAGTGAAAGCTGCCTCTGCCCCAGCACTCAGACTGCAACACACACAGAATGCATCCATAGGGTGGCTCAGACAACGTTTTTCCTTGGCTAACTAAGTTTTTCCTCCACCCTGTTGTTTGTCATATTAAGATTCAAGCCCTGGCCACCTAACCAGGAGCCAAACTTGATGCCACACAGCTGGAGCCACAGTGGCCCTGGCAGATGGTGCCAGCTCATCTGCATGCTCCCCATGCAGCCAGGCACTCTACAGCAGGCAGGGCAGCTCTGCCCATTGCTGAAGTTACAATTAGCCACATTTTGGTCCCTGCAAGGTGCAAATGACTGGAACTACAGGTGAGATGCACAAGCAGTGACCTGGGTGCATGCAGAGCTCTCATTTGTTGAGCCCAGCATACAGACACACAGCCAAAGTGAAGGCTTCCAGCTGGTTCACATCCCTTGCTTCACAACATATCCATAGCTGGCCCAAATACGAATGAACCTCCCTGCAAGATTTAATGGAGTCCCTGAGGGTATCAACACAAACTCCCAAAGCCAGACAAAGGATCCAGGTGATGCAGCACAGGGATACAACAGGTCCACCATCTGGACCTCCTCTCCCCACCCTCAAAGAACTCTGAGATTTTGGGAGAGACACATTTTGACCTTTCCCTTTCCACACTTCCCCTTGCTTTAGGTTCAGCTGTGTGAGTGCAGTCCTTCCAACCAGAGAGGGACTTCTTCCAGGATCAGTCATCATCACCACCAAGTCTGCCAGAGGTACTGCTAGCAAAGCCAATGCATCCTTTCCAAACTCTGTGGAGCTCCCTAGATTAGCCCTTTCCTCCCTTAGGGCAACCATTTCCTGCAAGCAAGAGCATTAACTGAAATTCTTCATTCTGGAGAGAGAGGAGATAGCAGGAATATGAAGAACCACTGCAGCTGATGCTGCAAAACACCACATCCTGCTGTCCAAATTCCTCACCCTCAACTTCAAATCCTAAAGTTGTTTCAGACTTCTAAGAAGAGCACAAAGCTACTCAGCAGATTTTCAGCTAATGAATCAACACAAGCTGTCCAGGAAACCAGAAATCCAGCCCACTGGAATGCTGTAACCCCAGGAGGGGGGGAACAGGCAGTACACTAGGAAGGAAATGAAACAGTGAAGCAGTAGGAAAGGAACATTTCAACATTGATCCCTCTTACCACGGTTACTCTGCTGCATTACACATTTTAGGCAAAAAGTGACTTCAATTAATTTTTCCCAATGAAGGGTTCATGTTTTTCAAGCCCAAATTCTATTCTGTAGCACTGACATACGTACATTTTGAAAACAACTCGACTTTTGCAAAAACAGTTAGAAAAACCTGAGATTTAAATGTGAATCAACATTGCCACCTAGTGCCTAGCAAAGCTTCATGCTCCAACACTGGGACAATCAATCCATCAGCACTACATTACCTTCTCTGTTGTGAGGAGTAGATGTTAAAAGAACCCTATCTGGAGATCAGGCTCTAAGATGGAATTGTGCATATTTTATAAACAGCTTTCTCCCCTGAAATAAGCTCAATTTTCACACCAGACTGCAGAGCTCAGTGCTGGCAACTTCAGCTTCTCCAGACAACAGAACTTAACCTTCTGTTAGGTTCTCAATACCAGCAAAAGGTGATAGCACATCAATGAGAGAACCCAAAGCTCTGGCAGCTACAAGTGTAAGGTTAATGCCCTCAGCAGGAATTTCAGTGATTAGCAGGAATCTCAGATCTCATGAGAAATCACTGTTGTGGCAACAGTGATGCAAGAGGCCTTGTAGCTTCATGCCAAGCACCAAGATCCTGCCCTGCCTTGCTGGGACCAGATGTAAGCAGGGTCCTGCATCTGTTCACGAGACTGGGAAACTTTTCTGTGCTTCTGCTCTTCCCCAGCACTGATGGTGCAGAAGCAGCAAGTTTTTCCCATTCCATCCCCTCACTTGGCCTGGTGATTCTCTGTTATGGTCATTAGCAGCTGGGGAGAGCACAAAGATCTGCCTTGAATGGCTGACATTTCATCAGCCAGCTCTTCCAACAAGTTTTTCTGTCACTTCCAACTGAATCTATATTCAAGCTATCCCAAAAAAGAAAAATGCAGATACCAATTCCCTCAAACAGCATGTAAGGCTGTTCCAACTCATTTTCCAGAAGTTTTATTAGATACAAGATTAGAATTTGTTTTTGACTTACAAGCACCCAGTTCCATGTACAACCAGAACATTTCTGTATATGCAAGACAGCAAGCTCTGGCACCCTTAGGCTTTTTTAGCCAACATCTTCCAAGAAATCACAGGACTCTTGCTCTATCAACGGTGCTCTGAAATTCACCTGTGCAGGCACTCAATTTTATAGAAGATCAGAAGGATCCAGAAAAATGCTGCCCTGTGCAGTCACATGAGATACTGCTACTAGGAAGGGTGAGCTGACCTCCCAGCTCTCCTTGCCAACACTCCAGAAGAAACCCCCAATTTGGGGTGAAGTAACCCTCAATTACCTTTCTGCAGCGGGGATTGGGGCAGCTGAACCGCTTCACATCGCTGTCCAGCAGAGCTGGGAAGTTACAGAAGGGACACCTGTAGCCCAAAACAAGATGCCATTAATGCAGAGTGCCAAACATAGCTTTGCAGAAAGCTGATTTAGTCAAATAGCTGCATGGAAGTTGCTAAGGCTGCCAACCCCAAAGCCTCTTGCCAGGATATGCTGAGTATTGCCTTTTTGCTCATATTTCTTCAATCACTTCTCCGTTTGCAATCAAAATATTATATGCTCAGCACTGCTTTTGACCATGTAATTTAGTGGATCAGCACAGAGCTGGCAAGCAAGTCTTGGGGGAGACAAGTCTATTGAATTTTAATCTGCTCCTAGTCAAAGGCAGAATAAAAACAGACCTGGGAAGGCAGAAGTCTGAATTTATAATCCAGCTCTTTAAAAGCTACCTATTTCAGAGTCAGCACAAATGCAGGGTTTCAGGGAACATTCTTTCACAGCAGTAAGTGCAGCACTCTCTGTGGGACACTCACCTGACCAGCTCATCTGCACAGGCAGCAGCCACCTCCTCCTCGGCCTTCCGCTCGTAGTACTTACACAGGATGTTCTCTGGAAGCACTTTCTCCAGCTCACTGGTGGGGAAGGAACACGTGCAACTGCCTTCCATGCAGCTGAGCTCTGACTGGGGTTGGAAAGAGAGCTCAGGTTCAGTATGACATTAGCAAAAAGCAACTCAGGATCCAGAACATTTCCAAGCAAATCAATGCCGAGCCTTGCTCAGACAGAGTAAGGGCTAATGCCAGCAGATCTCAGAATGATTTGGGTTTTGGGACTTTTAAAATCACCTAGTTCTAAACCCCTGCCATGGCTTCCACTGTCCCAGCTTGCTCCAAGCCCTATCCAACCTGGCCTTGAAAACTTCCAGAGATGGAGCAACAGCAACTTCTCTGGGTAACCTGGGCCAGCGGCCCGTAACAAAATTTTTTTTCCCAGTATCTCATCTAAATCTAACTAAGATGACTGCCAGAGAATGGCTTTGCTATGGAAAGAACAAACCTAATTAAACAAATCAGGCCTCAGACAAACACTGGGCAGGAAGATGCTGTTGCCAGCTAGGATCACAATTCATTCCAAGTCCACTGTGACCACATATCAGCCTGTTATTATTGTTCAGTTTCTGCTGAGAACCAGCACTCACACACTACATTCTTTTCAATAAAGTCATAAAATACAGCTGCCAGTTTATACATTTACATGAAATGGATCCCAGAGTACAACAGCATCCCACAGTTTGAGCATCATATCCTGAGGCAAAGGAGCAGACACACTTCAGAGCAGGTTAATGACTTGTTTATAGCTCAGCTAAGTACCAGGATAATTGCTAGCTAAATCAGAGACTAAGGAGGTTAGTAGTACCATAGAGGAACCAACCTCCAATTAAGTTGGGATCACACTGATATTATGAAGGACAAACACTCTTAGGTAGAAGGAGCAAGGTCAAGTCAGAGATAAGTGTTCTCTGTGCAGATACCACTGGTTTATTTAGTAGAAAATAAAAGCCAAACAAGTTATTGTTTTACTATGAATATTGTAGAAAGTTTTCCTAATAAAATCAAATTGCTAAGCATAGAGCAAAAAAAAAAAAGGCTTAGTAATCCTAAAACCCTGTGCAAAGATCACACTGTGAAGTTGTTGGCTTCACTTGATGGCAAGACTGACTTGGATTTCAGGACACCATTCTATTCAAATATTTCCTAGGAAGTGCAGTTACATCTGTTTTAAGCAACAACACTACACAAAGAGCAATGTCATCTCCCAACAGCAATTAGCCATTTCTCCCTGGTCCAGCTGCGAAATCCTTACCTTCCCAGAGCCAAAAACTGCCTCCTGAGCATATTTAATTAGGCACTCCTTGCAGAACAAGTGACCATCTGCACACTGAGTCAACTCTTCGAAGGCAAACTCCCCGTAGCAGCAGCGGCACTCGATCATCTGCCCGTCCTGCAGCCACCAGAGGAATCAGCATCAAAACATCAATAGCTATAGCAACACACACACACAACTGCAAGCCAGAAAAAATTGCCAGCATTAATCCTAAAAAACAGCTACAGATATACACATTCCATTAGAACATCCTATCTGGTGGTCCAAAATCCCTAAGTGTAACCAGAAAATCAGTTTTAAGTCACTTGGAATCTACGTGTCCTGCTTGACAGGTTCCAAAAAGCTACAGAACATGCAGTGATTAACAATTCTTAGCTCACAGGCAGAGCAGCATCTTGGGTTTGGGAAGCTGCAGTCACAGGGAAGCAGCTTGAGTGTACACACCACTTTCATGGGCAAAACCCAAGAGTCAGATCTGTTACCCTCTAAAGGAACATTTACCATCTGCCTGGGCAGACCCTGTCTTGGCCTCTTAACTGTGGGGGTGGAGAAGTTTGCCACTGCTAAAAAGTATAGCCCACTTTTCCAAAGTTTGGAAAGGAAATGAGCATTGAAACCAAAATGTAATGCACAGCTGCTAAACAGTTCTCTACGTTTTTCTGAAGTGGAAGAGCTGATTTTCAGGTTTTTAAAGAATCCTTCTGCAAACAAGGAAGTCCTTCCCACTGGCCAAGCTCCAACAACAGTGGATCTGTTTTATACAGCCATAATGGCAAGAATTAGAGCAAACCTGATGCTATTCTATTGCAATGTTTGTTCTGAGCAGTGAAGATACAAGCTGAATTGCTACAGATCATTACATGCATCAATATTGTCTTGCTGGCCTCAGCTCTTGTCTACCTTTCCTAAAAGCCAGCCAACACACATTACACAGGTTTTGCCAGCTCAGCAAAAGCAGCACAGTGAAAGCAGCTTCAGAAAAGCTCCATTCCAGAGCTAAAAGAATCTGTGAAGGAGCAAGTGCAGAACAGTGTCTGGGCATAAGCTGAACTCAACTTAGAACATTATAGATACTGACCTTCTGATACTGTTCCTCATTCATCTGCAGAGCCAGGAGGAAGTCTGCATGCTGCAAGAGACATGTGCATCTGTATTTACAGAATAGATAAAGCAATTTTCCAAACTCTCCACTCATTTACATTATCTCAGGACTCACAAAGCACCATAAAAGGCTCGCTGTCTGCTTGTAATATCACTCAGCCCATCCCTCCAATCCATTAAGCTATTTATGATTCAGCTAAAACAGATGGGAGAAGCAAAGGCAGTAAGAACAAAGAACCGAATTCTGTGTTGTGGAGGGCTGCTGGTTCAGGTTTCCATGGGCAGAGATGATCTCACCCAATGAGCCCCTCCAGAGAACATGAGCATTTTGTATCAAAGGAGACCTTATCCATCTGCCTAAGAGACAAGGATCTTTAAGGAGCTACTTTAGAAAGGACTGTGGGTGCAGAGCTGCGAGTTGAGTCTTTCCTCATCCTAGGAGAGGAAGACAGCACAGCAGTTGGTGTTGCAGGTTCTGCTTCAAAACACCCAGTCCTCAGCACAGGACAAACCATTCTGGAGTCACAGGACTGCCAGCCTGGAAAAGGCAGACTGAGTGGACACACTACCTTGGGCCTGGCCATTACTCACCACCGACACTCAGCTGCAATTACAAGCCCTAAAGCAGCAGAGAAGCCTGCTAACAATTAGAGGAAAGAGTTAATTAGTAGAGTTTTCACCACTTCATAGCAAAAACCCCCTCCAGAATGGTGTTTGCACAAGCAGCAGCTGTATATTTAGGTAAATAGGAAATTCTGCGCTTGGCTTCTTTCCTTTAAAATTGAGTTACTTAGGAAGAGACATATGTGCTAACAGGTAGGGAAGGGGAAAACACAGTTATTCAATATTTGGTTCAGAGTTTGAATTTCGGTAAGAGACAAACTTTTCATGTTCAGGGCCAAAACTCTGACAGTTGTTGAAGATTTGCACATGATCAAAGAAGCTCCTATCACTCACCTCTGCCATCTCTTTCACTTTCTGCTCATAGAATTCCTGCTCCAGTAGCACTGGTGGGAGAAGGGAGAGCTTGTCATAGGACCTCCAGTGCCGTCTCTTATTCTCCAGGAAGAACATGCGCTTCTCAATTTTCACATCCCCTGAAGCAGAGGTAAAGGCTCAATAAAAAGAGATGGAGCAGCCAGAAGAAAGCTTAAATCCTTCTTCCTCCACACACCACCAGCTGCAGACTTTCAGCAGCTCACACACTTTACCAAGCAAAGGTGCTAATGAAGAGCATCTCCAAACCAGATATATCAGTGACAGAAACTCAGCTCTTTTGGAAACACATCCCCTTTCAAGAGTTGCTTTCTGCTCCAAGCCAGTTCTGCTTACAATAACGATGCAGAGAGCACAATACACACAGCTTGGCATTTACCTTGCTCAAATTTGAAGTCTATATATGAATATTGATTCATTTCTTTCCTCCTTTTTCGTTTCCCACTGGTTTCGGGAGACAGCTCCTGCCACTTTTTGATGGCATCTGAAAAGGCCTGGAAAACAACATACAGGCTTAAATCCTGTGCCTGGAAGAAAGCAGGAGCACTTAATTCAAGCTGAAGCACAGTACAAACATGGGCACAGGACTGATCCAAAACTGGAAAGATAACACTCCAAAGACAGGCAAATATACTTCTTTCCTCTGCTCATCTTGTTGCCTTATGTACTCAAAATAATTATTCCACAGAAAAAGTAGGTGAATCATACTTCATAACAGCTCAGTTATTAATATCAAAGTGGGCACCAGCTGTATTAAACAGAGCTGGTTTGGCTTCTTTTTTTCGTTGCTGGGTTTGGCTTTTTGTTTAAAAAGGTGAGGTTCAAATACACAGTGCTAAATCAATCAAGTGAACAGACAAGAAGTTTTGTTTTAGTTAAGGCCTGGAACAGTAGAGAAAGAAGCTTAAGCAAGGGAGCAGATCCAAGTGAAAAACTTGAACCCACACTGACATTCAGTTTGCTGATACTTCAAACAAGTGTCTTTGTATCTCCGTGACAGTGAAACTCTATTATAAGGAACACAGGATTCATGCCACAAGTCATAATAAGACAAAACAGAACATTGATACTTAGGCTGCTTCTTAATTCCTTGCAGTCAGTTAACCAGCAGCAGCAGTTAAATGTTTTAAGATTTAACTAAATGTCAGGGTTTTATTGGCAATTATACTGCACTTCAGTGGCAACATACAGGAACACTTCCCAGTTTAATGCATCACCCACCTCGAGCCAGCTCGTGTTTCCCCAGCTATCCCTATTAGGGAAAGTAAAAAAACTTCCTGCAGCATTCTGTCTGGCTAATAAATTTTAAAAATCTCTCCTAAATGGATTAAAACTTCTTAAAAGGAAAGGAAGATTATTATAAAACCCATAACCACACAGCATATGGTACAGTAAAGCCAAAACCATCACAGTGCTCTTTGCAGAAATGGAGACAAGTCCAGGAAAGAAAACAGGCTTGAACTGGAGCACCTTTCGTGTGATTGCATAGTGTCCCTTGAGCTCGTGCAGTGCCCACTTGATGTCCTGGCTGCTCAGCATTTTGAAGTCTGCCATGAGGAGATCAGCTGCCTGAATAAAGCACCGCTGGTCAAGGGGGGCAAGTTTGGAAAAGTCAAAGTAGTCCACTTTAGGCACCTAAGGAGAAAATGAAAAAGATTAAAAGGCTGCCATAAATACACACAGGAATGCCACAAAGGGATGTCTCAGTGATCAGGACATTCTGCAAGACCACTCAAAATTCAGGATATGTGGCACCCAACTCTGAGCACCTTAGTACAGTGTGGGTGCAAAGGTGACCCACACAAGGTAAAATGTAGTTTAAACCCGTGGTGTGTGGCTGCCTGAGAAAGCAAGAAGAAATATTTAGGTTATTATGAAGAGTGAACATTTTAATAGCTCAAGGTAGAGAGATGCTTCCAAGAGGAGGAAGAGGTATTCAGCATTTCTCTCAGGCCACAAAGCTATTTCAACATCCTCAAAGCAGCTCAGAGAGAAATTTTTGGTAAATGGATGTTTTAAAACACAAATAAAATCAAGCATCTGTAGGGAGATTTGCAGTTAGGAGGCTGCAAGGCAATGCCTAAAGGCCTCACAAGGGAGACCCAAGGGCCAAGGCTACTTCATGTGACAGAATGATTGTGGAATTCTTGTCTCAACTATCAAAATGAACATTTGAGATGGGGCAGTGACAGGCAAGCAGGGCAGAGGGGCTCGCTGGAGGCTAAGGAGCAGACTCTGCAGCTCAGGCACAGCCAAACAGGAAAGGTTTGGAAGTCATCTTGCAAGCAACTAATTATTGCTATTTAATGCTGCCTTACACATACCCAGAGGCCTCCTGTGAAAGCCAGGCTCAGTCAAGCACTCTGCAAACACACACTAATCAAAGCAGACATCCCAAGGTCCACTCAGGCTGAACAGACTGCCCAGAGGCAGCAGGAGACGTGGATATTCTCACTTGCCTTTGTCTCATCTTGGCTGGCAAGCAGGCTGCTGCTGGGGTTTAAAACCACTCTGCCTTCCTTCTTTGGGTAATCTGGATTTTCCAGAAGAAAATTACAAAGTCTGAAAAGATAAATATAGTTACTTCAGAGCTGGGGAGCTCAGGTTCATTTCTCATTTGTCCAGTTTTTAGGATCGTGTAATTATGAGGTCACAGTCAAAGCCCGCCCTGTAAGGACCAAGGGCTGTCCTGGACTAGAGCAAACTGCAAGTAAATGACTGAGAATTAAGTGAAAAATAATCAGCTGCAGAAGGAAAAGCAAATAGGTTTGTCTTTCAACAATTAAGTTTACATACATGAAGCTTGTATGGATGAGCTACTAATCATCTATGGAAAAAAGCAGCACAACAATCCCTACAAAATCCATGAAAGGGTCATGTCTTCCTCAACAAACTATTACAGATGTAAACTTGAATCAAAGCCTCCATTTTCAGTCTACCTTCACATTAAAAGCAGCCAGACCAACCTGGTTTAGTGGAAGGTGTCCCTGACCACGGCAGAGGGACTGGAACTAGGTGATCTTTAATGGCCTTTCCAACCCAAACTACGCTGCGAATCCATGATTAAAGCAGAGATAAAATCACGTTTAAGAGGTGTGTCTCCATGGAATACAAACTCTGAATACAGGTTTCATTGTAACAAAGCTTGCAATCACACCAGCATTACCCAAATTTCACTAGAAACTGGTCTGGTGAGAACAGCACTTAGAAAATAACCACTAAAATTGCTGAAAAATTGCCTAATAGCCTGTAAATGCAGCATATCTGAGGTCCTATCACAAACAGTTATAACTGTCAGGTAAGTGTAGTTTAACTGAGTATTTTAGCTTAGAAAAGACTCAGCAAGGGGTTTTCAAATGCCCCACTGGTGGAGAGTGACAAACACACCAGAAACCCTTGTGAAAGGGCAGCCTGAATCAGGCTCCCACAGCTTTTTCTCAACCCTCACCAAGCAGCTGTGCTGGCTAGGGGAAGTAACACAAGCTGTTCCTCAGTTTCCCCAGCTGCAGAATAAGATCCTTCTGAAAAGAGCCAGGACAAGCAATTAACATTTGTAAAACTATTGGAATGAGAAGGTGTTAGGCTGCAGCAAAGACTTAATTGCAGCTAATTTTCATTCCTGATGTCAGAAATCAGTCCCTAATTAAGGAATCTGAACGGGCTTGAAGCATTAACCCACTATCAAGGCACGATTACTTTAGCTCTGCTTTCACATTCAAAGCAGGGCATTTCTTTTTGTTTAATCAGGTATTGACATATTGAGCCAGAAGCTTTTGACTGAATGTGAATGCTCCTGCACACAAAAGCTGAATAGATGATACCCTGCTAAGAGGGGCTCCCACATCTTATCTTTCACATCAGTTGAAAGTTTTAAGAAGATCATTTCAGGGAAAACAACAAATATCTTGGCACTGAGCATTTAATAGCTTCCACCTCCCACCATCCCTTTGGTAAAAGATAACAGTTTTAATCCAACAAAACAGAAACTTCAAGGAGCTCAGACCATGGCTTTCTAACGAAAGGGTTTCAGCTGGGGCACATCCAGGGTACATTTGAACTATCCTGCATGTTGCCATTTCAACGCTGAGGATTTTGGGGGATGCTGACCTTCAGTGTGTGACAATTAGTTAAGTGGGTCCCGGCGCACAGCACACCCACACTCACAGCACTGTTCATTAATATCTGCACCACAGGACATGGAGCTGGTTAAAAGCCTCACCCCTGCCCAAAACCACTCACCCTTAGTTATTATATTTCAAGCCTGATTCAGCTTGACACACCATGGAGATCAAAAAGACCCTGCTAGAGAGGCTGACCAGTGCTTTGACCCATTTGTTCTCGCACAAAAGCTGCAGCGACAATTCAAAAGATGGTTTGGTTAAAGGAGTAAAAATATGGGGAAGAAATCTTTATCATCCAGTAAGTGGGTAATGCACCGCTGAGCAGACACTGTAGCTGGCCTACAGGGAAGCCTGGAAGCACCTTTTCATCTCACTGGGTCTGTGGCACACAATGGGAGAGAAGAGATTTCGGGAGCAAAAAGGGGAAGGAACACATTAAGACCCTCAGAAGCCAATAGTGGGATTTAATTCCATCAGGCTTTGCTAAATCCCCCCCCCCAGGACACAAACCTGAGTTTTTTCACACAATCTGGGAGGGTCCTGCAGCCACATGCACAACTTCAACAGCCCAACTGCCCCAAGGAATGGCTCTGCTTGTCTTCTACATTCCTACCACAACCATCCACCCTGAGATGCACCCAGTCCATGGTGTGGGCACCCCAAAGCTGCTCCACCACTGCAGGGAAAGCACTTTTGAAAGACCAGAAAGGAGTTCTAGTCTGTTGACTTTCTAACCAAGAAACCCTACTTGGGAGACACAACTTCAGAGCACAGGCAAAGCAGTAGAATAGGAAATCTATGCCCCATGGATGGGATCATCCTTAGTTCATCACCAGTTAACTTATTTATGGCCCAAAGACTAATCTAAGCCTCATGCACTTAAATGCTGCTTAATTGGTGCCCTAATTAGCTGGAAAGGGCATTAGATTTATACAAATGAATACTCTGGCAACCAACATCTATTCCTCATTCTTGGATCAGGCAGTAATCAGTCTGGACATCCTGGAGATAACAGACACAGTTGCAGAGAGAGAAAGAGAGGCCACCAAGCATCAGACACCAGTCACAAGTGATTTACTTCAAACCATCTCCCCTCGGTGCTGCTGGTGCCAGCACATGCAAGCCTTCATTCCCCAGCTCTGCCCAGAAGGGCAGGGAGATGATGCAACTCAGCAGTAAGGTTAATCACTGTTTTTTTAAAAACTGACTCTAATATGACTCCCAGAAATCCCCAGCATGATGAACATTAAGGTATTCCTGAGCTCTTCATGCAATTTCAAAAACAAGTCTTCACATTGGTTTTCCTTCCTTTTATTTAATTTTCTTGCTCATGTTTCTGCTCAGTTTGACCAAGATCAGTCCCTCATCAGATCTCTAGAACCAATCCTACCAGCCCTTAAACGTGTTTGCTCTATTTTATCCCCAAAAAGTGATGTGAGAGAATTCAAACTGCTACTTGAGCAACTAAATGGGACAAAAACCAGCATCATGACACTAAATAATGGACTCCAAGCCAGTGTCAGCTTTACCTGGAACAGTCCAAAAATCAGTGAAATGAAGGAGGGAACAATTTCCTCCAGCCCATCTTCGTACTCTTTTATAGCAGTCATCTTTATAGCAGTCATCTTAACACCTTAATCCTGACTCTTTCTAAGAGCCCTAGTAATTGGTAAAATAAAATTTTATGTTGTGTCTTTAAGTAAGTAAATTATCTTAAAAGCAGAGAAGCTACAGCACAACAGAACTAGAAAGGACTTAAAAATAGCTCTATTAGAAGTACAAAAAAAGAATCTGTGCTCTTTGGCACTATCAAGGCAGTGCAGAAGCCTCAGCCTGGAGTGCTCTAAAGCAGCATCCCTGGCAGGTGGGACATGGGAAAGTGCTGCAGTTGTATGACACACTGTCATATGTGGTTCTTGGCTCTATACTTACACATTTAAGTCATAGCAGTTCTTGATGATGATTAATTCTTCAATATATTCCTTCTTCACATCTGGGAATCTTGCTTCCTACAGGAGGAAAAGCTAAAGGTTATGCGGGTATTGACTTGGAGGGGATGGGGTCATAGTGGAAGATACAAACAAATAAGAATAGGAGTGTTTGCAAGAAAAAATACTCAGTAAGACATTAAGAGAGAGGCTTCCCCCCTAGCAGTCAAGGGGAGGGGTGTGCAAACATTACACACACGAATCACCACATTTTTATTTAGTTTTGTTTTTTCATACATACACCATGCTACCCAAGCTGCTGAATATACCAAAAGATAAGGAGTGTCCTTCTTGGTGGGTGTTGTCATAGCCAGTGTCCTTTATGGTAAGCTTCTCACATGGAGTATGTGGAGTTTACATACACAAGTCCTTGTGGTGCTTATCCAGTTACTCCTTGGTGTTGCTGCTTGGAAATCCACACTGCAAGGGCAACCCTCACCCCTGGCCACCATGGTGGCATTAACATGAGCATGGACCAAACTCCTGTAGGAGAGGCAGCTGAAAGTAGTCCTGGCTCTCAGCCATGTGTCTAAAACTTCTCTACTCCATCCTGTATCCCTCTACCACTATATAGTGTCCTAGGTTTGCTCATTTAGCTTTATACCCAATCCTAAACCAGTTCTACAGTGTTGGGCTAGGAATCAACGAGACAAAACCAGACCAGCAGATCCAAGAGGGCCTTTCAGGGAACAGACACAGATTATTTCACATTAAGTCAAAGTTTTCCAAGACAGTTCATCACATGCTCCTTACCTGGTGCACAGCTGAGTCTCAGTCAAAGCAAAGAGGATTTGCTGTGTGTTCTGAGCATGTGAGACTCTACACACCTTGAAAAACCTGTCTGAAAACATCACGCACACGGGAGGCAGAGCAGCCCTGGGAATACTTACTGTCTCTCTGATGAGCAGTGCAGTGAGGTCCTGCTCCTGCCCAGCAGCTCCCTGCTCTGGCACGTCCCCCGAGCCAAGTTCGTGCGAGCCCTGTGCGGGGAAGGCGGGCCCTGGCTGCTCGTTGTCGCTCCCTGCCTGCTGCCCCGATTCCGCGGGGGGATGTGCCGGCTGCGGGGAGGCAGGGCCTGGAATCCCGTCCTGCTGCGGCTCGGGCCGGGGGAAGGCTGGCCCACGAGCCTTCTCTCCATACGCCCTCAGAGATCCTGGGTCTGCTTCTGGCTGCCCTTGCTGAGGAGCACAACCACTCGCTACAGCCCGTGGCTCATCCTCCGGTGGTGGGAAGTGCTGGCTGTTCTGGATCTCCTGCTTTGTGGTAGTTTTAGCACCCATTCCTTCAAGTTTCTGCGCTGGTTGAAAGTTCTCTCCTTGCCATTCCCGAGCTTCCACTCTTTTCTCCTGTTGAGGTGGAAGGTCTGCACTCCGCAGACTGATGGTACCTGTGTTATCAGCAGGCTGTGGACTCATCCTGATCAGTGGCAGCAAACTTGGGCCAGGCTCCTGGCTACCTGTAAGTTCAGAGCTGGGGCCATTCAGCTCAGATGGTCCAGGCTGCTGCAGGGCAACATCCACACTCTCATCACTGCCTGGTCCAGCACTGCTCTTCACCATGAAGTTATTCCCATATCCCTCACAAGGCAGAGCTGAATGCTGCTCATCCTGCAGGTTTCTGCTCAAAGGCTCCACAGCACTTTTAGATCCTCCTTCTCCCACAGTGTCTGCACCCTGCCATGGAGCAGCAGGTCTGATGACATTGGGACGCAGAGGCTGCTGATGCTTTGGGGTCTGAAAAGGACACCAACAAGAGAAAGTAGGAATTCTTGTCTGCATGCATGAATCCTTGCTCCAGATACTTCTGCATCTAAGAAAACTTCTGATGGGAAACTGATAAACAGTCTGCTCAGCAAGATGATTAATAAAGCACAGAACTGCAACTCACTTATCTGTGTCATCAGCCTGCCCCCAGGTGCTATGAGAACCTTCAGCTGAACTGGGGACGCACAGGACTTTGAAAATGGAATAACTTCCTAAGCTCACCTCAGAACCCACTTCCCTTCCAGTAAAATAGTCTGGGAAGGAATAACTAACTGGTGACATATTTGTGTTCTCACCAATTTATCTAAACAGGCAGGAACCAAAGCTCCAAACATTAATCTCTGGCCTTCTTCTTGCCTCTGGCAGACAGACTGCTGTATGCCAACAGAGCCTGAGTATTCTCTGCTGCTGTTTTCAACTAAGAAGCAGAAAGGTCAGCTTTGCAACCCATTTTCTCAGTGGTTCTGGTTAATTGAAAAGGAAAGTGGAATATAGTCTTAATATAAGACAAGTATGAAATGCTGCAAAATTATCAGTGCCTGCAACAGGCTAATATGAATGCAAACAACACAGAAAAATATAAAGTATACAAAGTACATATATAAATCAAACAAGGCATGGTTTGAAAACATCTTCAAAGGAAGATCAAGTCCTCTTGCAAAGTGCTCACCTTGCTGGATTCAGACAACTTTATGGAAGCTACAACCTTCATCAAGTAGAACTTAAACTACACAATGCACTTCCACAGTCTGGTTCTCCCCTCCTATGCCCAAAATATGATTAAATTAAGCCAGCAAAATGCCATCATTTCACTGTCATTTCAGATATCCTAAGCAGATTGCCATCACCAGGCAGAACTCAGAGGAATGCATCAGGTATTTGCACAAGACATGGCCATACAGGCCGTGAAAACAGCACAGCAGCTACAACAATGAAAAATTACTTCTGCTAAGATGACTATATCATCATCATCATCTTCCTCAGCCTGCTGCTTTTCTGGCAATTCCAGCAACAAAGGCAAATCTTCATCTGAGGAATCCGATATCGTGATAAGACTTTCATCTCTGTGGTTCATCCAATCTGCAGAACAGTAAGTAAAGTTAAAGTTAGCTGTTGGCTCCAGATAAATAACTGGAATTACAGGGCACATGTAGCACTGAAACATCTGAGAAAGCAATTTTCCCATTTGCACTGCAGGAAGAAGCATTCAGAGGTCACCAACTCCTCTGCAAGGCATTGTTACAGCCACTCCTGGGTCCCTCAGCCTCCAGCAGAACACCTGCACAGCTTCAGCTCATCACAACAGCACTGCAGGGACAGCCACTGACACTCACAAAGAATCTTCTGCCCCAAACACCAACACAAGCCAAGCTGCTGCAAAAGTTATCACAAACAAGGCATGTAGGGAATACTTTTGCAGAGAAATCCTGGATTTTCAGTATCTCAGGGACATTGCATTTTCTTTGTTAAAGTGCAGTGCATTCTAGCAGAGAGATAAGGGTCTTGGTGCATTTCAGCCTCTTCTGAAAGAGTGACACTTTGCAGGAGTACCTTATGTAGGGCCAAGATAAGGCCTGTGGGCTGTAGGTGCAGAAGATATCCTGCTATTAGATGACAACCTTGTGCCTCAAGGTTTGTCAAGAATGGAATAAAGATGCTCCTCAACACAGCTGCTGGAACACAGGAGGTATATTCAAGGCAGAAATAGAGGGTTTCTGTACTGCACAGAAAACATACAACTGTGCTTTCCCCGAAATCTGATATGTTTTGGCTTACTTTTTAGCATGAGTGTTCATTTATCACCTTTCAGGCACACAGAGAGACTCATTTTGAATTCCACCCTTGAGGGAATGGGTGCCAATGCACACAGCCCTCTGAGGGCACAAATTTAGGGTCAGCCTATCTCCTATGGGGTTCTCAGAAGGATGGATCCTCTTTTGATCTGCTGAAACACCTCTACACAGTACTCCCAAGAAGTCAGCAACCTCCCTTGAGGCAGTACAACATAAGAAAGACAAGAGTCAAATATTTTGCATGCCTGTATAACATGAAAGAGTTTTGGTAGGTGGCTACGTCAGTGTAACAGTAGTGTGTGATAGAACAGACCTCCAGCAGTTCCCTGAAAGTTCAGTGTCTGTGAATCCTGCTGCTCAGGAGGAGTTTCACCAGAGTGTTTTGGAAACAGGCACAAATCAGTACTCACCTTTCCCTCTGTGATTGCTGAAGCTGGTCAAGTTAATCACTTCTTCATTCCCACCTCTCTCTGCCATTTTAAACAGCTGCACCCCAGAGTGTCAATGCCCCAGCATGGCAGTCAGGCTCACATGAGGTGCTGGAAGATAAAATAAAACCACAAGGGAATCAGGAAAACTCAGATTCACCCTAAGGGGCTTTTTATAAAAATCTAGCTTCTAGGGGTTCTCCTGGCTCTCCCAGCAGTCTCTTCACGTGAGTATTCTTCTGTGCCCCCCTCTCAGGACCTGAAAGGAGATATGTTTATTATCTCGTGTTCCAAGAGCTAAGACAGTTGACTGAAGAGTGCAATCAGGCCTAAGAAGTCTCTCTGGAGGAGCTGTGCAATCACAGAAAAGGAGGACAGATGCAGCTCTATCCAAGCAGGACTCAAACCCTCCCAAGTATGTGGATCTTGTCTTGTTTCCAACCAAAATCCAATGCACCAACCCACCACGGTGTTTCTGCCACCATCAGTTGGTGAGAAGGGCAAAATCCCCTTGCCTGAGCTGTCCCAGGGCATCCCCACATCCACCTGCATCTCACATCCCCCAGATGATGTCACTACAACCATCCCTGTCACACTTAATGCCAGGGAAGTCACGCACAGCCCTGAGGGGAACAGCCAACAGGGATAACAGCATCCCAGCCTGAATTCCCTGAGTGCTGCCAAGCTGAGGCACAACTTCAGAGCCACCAGAGATGCTCCAAGCTCACTCCCACAACCCTCACATTACTGGTGTGTCAGAAAGAAGCTGCACCCTGGGCAGAGCAGTGCCAGTGTGTGGTTTGTGCCTGCACTGTGAATAAGCACAGGAACATTCCAGAGAACACTTCCTTATCACCATCTGCTATTTTAAAGAAGATATTTCCTTGATTTACAGTGAGGGTTTGGTATAAATTCCAGGAAACACCATCTGCTCTCACACCAAAAGGAGAGCAAGACAGGAATCAGGTTCCTTCACAGGACTGGGCTTTTTGGAACTAAACTTTGCTACCCCCACCTGTTCTCAGAGAGGCACAAAGAATTGGCCAGAGGCTCTCAAACAGGATTAGGGGATCAGAGGAATCACTGCAAACTAAAAAGGAGGTTTCCATTTTATGCTCTGTCAGCTTATAGCTCTCCATTCCCACTACCACAGAGAAGCTGAACACATACAGGAACTCCAAGCACAATTTGATCATTGGAAAGAGAAAACAGGGGTTTTTTTAACTGGAAAGTATTCATCTCCTTATTGCAGAACAGAAGAATCTGTACTATTAAATATTTACTGATGCATAAGCTGGAAGAATATGGTGGGTCTGCTATAAAATCCTGTTTGCTAGTACACAAGAGCAGTATAAACTCACCCTCAGTAATTCTACTTAACTTCCTCTGCAGAGAGCAGGATTTGCAGCTAAGACAGTACAATGAAGAAATGAACTGAGATGCAAAATAGACAATAATAAAAATTAAAATGTATAATTTAGCACTTAAAAAAAGCCTAGCAGCACGGGCTTAGTGCCTGAAGGAATCTTCTCTAGAGGGAAGTATAAAGATTTCAAGGCTTGCCTACAAACAGCCACATCACCTGATCCTTGAGCTGGTGATGGTCCAATTTTGAGTGGGAAATTGGGTGAGGGAACAACAAGAGGCCTCTTCTAAACAGCATTACCACAAATATGCAGCTACCCCTGTATATGAGCCCTGATACCAACCACAGTGGCACATCCTAATTCCAGTAAGCAGCTCTGAGATTATCAGGGGCATAGCAATGCTTTGAAAACACCTGAAAAGCAAGATTCTTCATTTTCTGCCTTATAAGGAGAAATAAATCTTTATTTGCCAGAATGGCATGAAAGTGCTGTTCCACCATTGCAGGCAGGTGCTGGAGCTGCAGCTCAGGAGCTGGGTCACTGTAAGTGCAAACTCTGGCCTTTCTAAAAGCTCACATCCACATCATTACAGTTGCATTTTCCCTGGTACTGAATGAATAGCAATCACCCAGCCCTGCACAGCACCTTTCCATCTTTAGCTGCCTGACTCCTTTAGCAAACAAAATCAGTTCACTTCTTGCCATGTAAAAGGTGGAGAAACAGAAGCAAGGAGAGGCCCAGCGTGGCCAAGGTCGCCAAGCAAACACAGCAAAAGACCACTCTGAGACTGGCTGGGGAGGTTCAAGCACATTTGGGAGAGCCACAAATGAGCCCTTGCAGCATCAAGTGCTGCAGACAGGGGCTGGACAGGTGTCTGCTCAGATCTGCTCCAAGCAAAGCTGAGTGGTTGGATATTTCCTCCCTCCAGGGACTCGTGGTGTGTTAGTAGGGCTGGCTACTTCATGGTGGGGTGACACTACAAATGCTCAGCACAGCCACCAAAAAAAAAATCTTCTCCCAAGTAGCTCAAATGGTGCTTTGTCCAATGCTGGCTAAACCCCACCTGTTCAGATCTAAGCATGATGGATAAGACACAAGACTAAGGTCATATTTTCTATGCACCAGTCTGGTTCCTGTAGAGAGGAACTTGCACCCTTCAACCTTCAGCAGCAAGAAAGAGGTACAGAGAATAATGTGAAATTAAATTTGGGATAAAAAAAACTATCTGCACTTCCATACAAGAAAGTGTTCACATATCATCAAAAGTCTCAGTGGTTTGAAAGCAGGAATATAATAAACAGCATTAACTAATACACAGTCAAGGCAACAACAAAAAAAGCTAAGGCTGGAAAGAACTGGAAATTCTTCCTACTTCAAAATGGACTGAATAAAACCCCAAGCAGCTTAATAAAGCCGTGCTTTGAGTGTAAAAGCCAAGCTTCCACCAAGAGCTAGCAATTCATTTTGCCAATACTCAGTATAGAGCTGAAGTTTAAACAAATATCCATAAGCATGGGCCAGTTCCATCTAGTGGCATGAATAAGAAGTTTATTCATGTTTATAGCACCAAGCTGCCAAGAATGTGAAGTAACAAGATCAAAGCCACCCTGAGGTCTTGCCCTACATAAACAATAATAAAAAAGCAAGGAAGACTGATGGAAAGAAGCTATTCCACACTACCTCAGTGATTTCAGTGCCTATTTATAGGCAAAGAATAAGGCTACCTATAAGCAGGCTCTAATATGCCCATCAGCTTTTCTGCAATACAGTCAAGGACAGGAAACTAGAACTGTTTTAACAGCAAAGCAGTCAGATAAACACTTTCCAAGCTTTTTAGTTTCTCTTCTTTTATTAAAAGGCTCCCACCTGCACCACAGCACATCAAGCTGGATTTGGGACTTGATAGCAGTGTCCAGGTGACACAAAATTCTCATCATGACTTCTAAGACACCCGCTGACTGTGCAGTGAGGACCTACCCAATTTCACCTCTATATTACTCCATGTACTCTCATAACTCAGTCACAGAATATCCAGAGTTGGAAGGGACCCAGGAGGATCAGAGTCCAACTGCTGGCCCTACACAGGACATCCCAACAATCCCACCCTGTGCCTGAGAGCATTGTCCAAATGCTGCTGGAGCTCTGGCAGCCTTGGGGCTGTGCCCATTCCCTGGGGAGCCTGGGCAGTGCCTGACCACCCTCTGACACAGCACACTCAAGTTCTTTCACTGTGCAGACAATAAAATCCACCTCATTATGGTTTTTCCTACAGCAAATTGAGAGAAGGACACATTAACAGAACAGCTACTGGGAAAACCAGAGCCCACCAGGACCTTGGGTTTAACACTTCTCTGAACTGACAAGACCTCAGACTGACAGCTGAGGTCACAGGGACTGCCTGGACAAGCTCCTCAAATATGCAAAAATATCATTCACAAAACCACTGCTTCCAACCACTACTACGAGGTAAGGGATCAGCTGCTACCAGGTGAAGCAGGTCTCAGGAGCACACAGAATGCTTACACAAGGATTTCCAAAACCCATTCAAAATCCTTTTAAACACCACATGACATATTTTTAGCTTAACCTAAAAATAGTCACCATCAGTGCTGTGCATATATTTAATCTCCTGATATATGAAGGCGTTTCTGGACTGCAGTAACTGGAGCAGAACTCAAATCTGCTCCCTCCACCCCACATTTGTGCTGTGATGAGCATCTTCAGACGGAACTTAAACTGACAGTCAAGGAGAGACCCCCCCTTTCTCAACACAGTGTGAGATATTTTTCCCCCCACTCACAGCATTTGAAATCTTGGAATCCCACATACCCAAGATGGGACTAGACTCAAAGTGCTCTTGTCTGGCTCCAGCTCAAGGCAACAGGACTAGACAGTAAGCAGGGGAGGTAGGAACTGAGATCTCAAACGAACAGGGAGGAGGGAAAAAAAAAAGAGCAACTTGAAAGGGATGTCAGCAACATCAGATCACTCTGTTTTAGCCTCTCCCCCACACAGAACACCACTGTTGCTCACCTACACTGACAGAAGAGCATCAACTCCTACTTTGTGCCTGCAGGCAGCAAACGTGTTTGCTGGTAGCCTGTGAGCAAGGTGAATTTCTGGCTCATTTCAAGCTGCTAAAACAAGCTACTTAAATAATGCAGGGCTTGTGACAACTACCAAAATGAAAAGCTAAAAATTCAGTCCTTAAAAAAAAAAAGAAATAAAAAAAGCACAACAGAAGGGAAATAAACGAGCCTGACTTACTGTCAAGCATTTCACTGAAACATTTCAAAGGGTTCATGATTTGCTGGGGGCTCCTCCTTGTAACAGGCACTGAGTAAAAGCAGGGAGAGTTTAACAGTGGTTGATCATGTTAAGCAGCATCATCCCAACTGAAAATTAGAAATCCCCTGATCAACAAGTACTGCTGGGCACAAACAAATCCTATTTGCTATGCACAGGGCAGCTACTGCCACTGCCTCACACCCTGCAAAGGGACAGAGCCAGAGGTCAGCACGTGGGGCTACAGCAGGGCTCCTGCCAGCAGGTTTGCTCAGTTCCAAGCCTGGGAAAAGTGGAAAAAACATTGATTCCAGCCCAAAAGCCTTACCCTGGCCTCTGAAGGCCAAGTAAATCCAACCTGAACGTTCACCTCCCCTGACAGACAGGACACCAAACACACACAGCTCAGAAAGTATCCCAGCAGAGCAATCACTATTTCCAAAGCCACACCAGCCTGCAACTGGCTCCAGCAGCTCCAGGGCAGGTCATGAATGAAGATGGAAAAGAGGAATCAATCTGACAGCAATCACAGCTTCCACTCACCTCCCAAAAGTTCCCTGTTCCTCACCCTCTCCTACCCAAGGAGAAAAGCACTGAAGGGAGTGATGCCCTTTCCTCCCAGGATCACCTCTGGTAACTGCAGAGTCAGGAGTGTGACCAAAGAGCACATCAGGAGATGCTCCAAAAAGAGAGGCTACAGATGAACACAGGACAGGCTACATCTCAGTGTCACTGCTCCAGGCTAATGAAAATTACTTACTCAGGAGCAATCAAGAGAGCAGATATTTTGGGATTATTTGGCTTCAAATCCCCAACTAGATTTTTCCCCATTTTCTAAGCCCACTCAGGACTTACAGGAAACATCTTGGCTGTCTGTACATCACAAGACTTCTCATCAACCTTCCTTGCAGTTTGTTTCATCAAGGTCACAGTATCATAATTATTAATCATAGCTGTTTGAAGTACCCAATCACCATTTTTATCTGAAACACAAAGTACAAGAGGAAAGAAATGTATCCAGTTTTACCTAATTCACCTAACATCTGGCCACATACACTGGCACCAGTTTTAAATCCCAAACCTGCAAAATATTTGCATTTCCCTAGCAAAACATCTGCTCTGTGAGCTACTCTCTAAAATGTATGACTGTTTTGGAACAGTTGCACTCATTCTCCAAAACTGGGCAATTTTTTAAAAAGTTTCCCATTCCTTTGAGCTATTTCCTGGTGATTGGCATCAAGGTCAACTGCTGGACACTTCAGTGCCTTCCCACGACCCCCATCAGTCTCTCTGCCAAATAACAGAGCTCCATACCATCCCATCTCCCTGACCAGCAGGAGACTCCTCATTTTGATGCACGCAAAAAACCACTCCCCACACAAAAGGTGGAAGCCTTTGGATCTGTCATCCCCTCTCCCCCCACATCCAACTGAGTCCTGAAAAAAAAAAAAAAGTTAAATCTACAACTTCTAGTTGGAGAGAGGTTGCCATTACCTTGAGACGCTCGTTTTAAGAATGAAGTGAAAAATCAAAGTTTTAAGGGAGAAAGGCATCCCTGGAGTCAGTTCCTGTAAAAGGCAGTGCTCTACCTGCTAAACTTCTGGCATGTGCAAGATCATCCAGTGTAATCCCCTAAATCCAAAACCTCCCTCCCACATCACAAACACAGGTGCCAGCTTGGCATTTCATGTTGATGCAACCAGCAGCTCAGCATTTGGCTACAGACCAACACACAAACTTGCTCTGCTCACAGCCTCTCTCTGAATCATCATTTAGAAGAACTGATTTGTTCTGATTTTGCGCTATAAGGATGGGGATGAATGAAAGAACATATGAAACCACGGGATTTGCAGCTCTGTTGCTTCCAGAGCAGGTTTTACTTCCAGTTTCCTTTCCCTGAACTCCCATGTCCTTTCCCTCCCAGGGAAAGGCCAGGGGCTGCTTTGATCAGCACTGAGATTCAGACCCCGGTGGGTTTAAAGAGCTGGACTCCACAAACCCCCAGGTGCTGCACATACCTGCCACAGCTCCACACAGCATTAATTGCAGCTGCCTTCTCCAATAAATCCAGCAGCCACATGGAAAAGAGCAGGAGAAATGCCCTGTCAGCCCCAGGATATACAGCAGAGTGCTCCTCTGTTACTTGTACTTCATAGACCCCTCCAGCAGAAAGGACAGAACATTTCCTCTCCAAATAGAGGTAGTTTCCTAGCTCTTTTCTTTTCTTTTGCAAGAGATCCTAAATGCCACTTTAAAAAAAGCTTAACAGAACAAAGAAATCCAAGTCCAACCTTTTAAGTAGTTTTTTAACAAGTTGGATGAACATCTTTAGGAGCATTCAGGTTCCCATCTTGGCACTGTTTTCACTGGAGAGGAAACACAACTAAGAGATTTAAGATTGCTGGGACAGGCAGTGGCACTGACATTCACCCTGATGAGCAACCAGCAGCCTGCTCAGCTCACAGCCCTGTGTGCAGGGGCACTGAAAGCAGGGAGAACCAGGCTGCACACAACCAGCAAACTGCTGTGAAAAGCAGCAGTGAGGGATAAGTAGACCAAAACCAAGAGGGCTGGAAAGCACAGAGTCAGGTTTAGTTCCAGTGGCAGCCAGAGGACTTGAAAATCACAAGGAGCTGATAGGCTCTGATGGCATTCTGGATGCTGAGCAGCTGCCCATCAGACAAATTCAGGAAACCACCTAAGCAGCACTTGGGAAGCTGTATTCCCGAAAAAATTACAAGCATAATGCACCACCAGGAAGAAATGTGGAAGGGGGTATTTTTGTATTTTATTTTATTTTAAATGTGACCTGAACTTCTCACAAAAAACTTTTGCTTTCAAGCACAGCACACCTCACCTCATTCACAAAGCTGCTGACAACACAAAAACTGAGACTTGACCTTGAGGTGGCACACAGGGGAAAAAAACCTGGCTCAATGCAGCAGCCCACCTTGGCAAAAAAAAGGTCTCTGTCAATCTGCACAGCACTTCCAAAACTGCTGACTTAAAAGCCTGCCACCAACCCTTCCAGGTGTCAAACATCCCAGAGTGAGGGACTTCCAAAAAGAATGACTTCACAGGTCACATTCTGGTTACAAAAGCCATGCTCTTTTTTAGGGCCACATTAAGCATCTGCACTTGCCACAACTCCAAAGGTCAGTGGCCAGAAGCTGTGGCTGCATGTTCAGAAGGTTTCACTTCAATACCTGTTAAGGATGGTCATGTTCCCATACCACAGCTTGTTTCCTCCTCTCACACTGAGCTCCTCCAGCAATTCTTACAGCTTTGAAAGGAAATGCCCTGGAAAATGTTTTTGTAGGCTTCAGATCAGATACCCTCCACATATCCAGCATGATGGAATTGGGAGAACAGAATTAAGGTGGTAAAATAAACTGCAAGAAGGGGGAAGATCTTAAGCTGATACAGCCACAGCCTACCTCTAATACTCAAATTACACATGCTCCTACTGCAAGGTCAGGCACTTTAAAAGATGCTTTTACACAATCAATTAAGGGTTTAAATATATACAAGAGCCAGTTTAGAGCCAGACTGGGCCAACAGGCCAAGCTCACAGTGGTAAGTCTTAAATGGCCTTACCTACTGGGAGTAAGATACCAAAAGAAACCTTGTAAGAGAGATACCAGCACCTGAGCAACAAATCAATGCTCTGCACCAAATATTGCTGGAAAGACTGAAAAATAAGCTGCCTCTTGCACCCAACAACTGCTGCAGGAGGAGCATTGTTATGGAAGAACTGCAACTACCTCCTTACTGCTCCAGCAGTGCAGATGAACACTTGTCAGAAGATTTTTCCAGCTAGCCAGCAACAGCCTTTGTAAAAATGGGTTTAGTTTTGTTTACAGCCATGTGTAGCCTTGCAGCCAATTCCAGCCCAGCAAACTCTCAGCAGTGAAAACCCAGGGCAGCCTTCCAGGCTCATGACAGTTGTCCAGTCTGACTTCATCCATGTCACATGGCAGTGGTCACTGTGGAGTCTGAGTATGTTAAAACAGCAGAAAAGCAGAGAGGCTGCATTTGAGATAAGTACCACTATATCAGAACAGAAAAGAGTGAAATTAGATGGTGGCTGGATTCAGAGATACTCCACATCCAGCATGAATCCCTTCTGAGACTACTAAAGTTTACAAATGAATGAATTATGAGCTAAAAAGTGAGGAAAGAAGAGCTCCACGTTAATTCTTTGGGTCCACAGACCTGTAGATCAATGAGACCGTACAGCACCCACTAATCCCAAGGCAAACAAACATTTCATAGACACAGGACTACAAAAACCACCACAGGCCACAGCCAGGAGGTTACTCAGGCTGCACTCAGAGCAGTTACTAAGTAGAGACTGTTCCAGGCAGTGAATCCTGTGCCCACCCTTGGTCAACACATTCATGTCCATGACCAGATGAGTCCTCATAGCAGAAGAGAAATTCTCTTCCTGGGTGTTGCAATATCAGACAGATTATTTAACCACCTGGGCTGGAGGGTCAGTAAAAACAGCCACAGACTGCTAAATAAACACAAACACATTGAGCTGAGGAGCACTCTCCAGACACTGTGTCCAAGGCAGAGGTGCATTCCAGCCATTGTGAGCTGGTCTGTGCTAGTCCTGGCAGATCCAAGGGCACCTCCCAGTTGATACACAATGAAGCCTGCTCCACTGTCAAAGGATTCTGCTTTAACAATCTACAGATAACTATTTACATTAGCCAAGTTACTGCTCCCAGGTCTTGCTCATCCGTAGCTGGAAATCCCAGCAGCACGGGAGGCATTAAATGCCCTACCTCGCTGGTTTCCTGAGAGAAAAAAAGAGCTGCTTTTCCTGCCTCCCCATTATGCTGCTGCTGTCATCTCCCTCAAATTGCATTTCAGCACACGACAGCAGAGCAGGGAGAGGAGGAAAGTCCTCAGCAGCATTGTGGCTGTGCTGCAGACAGCTGTCAGCACTGCTGCCCATCCCTCTGCCAGCCCCTTGAAATGCGTTTCAAGGGCCCAACAGAGCTTGTACTTGCCAGGGGTACATGGGCCAGTGCTCCTTCCAAGATTGGCCTTCAAGCAAAAACTATCTGCAAGAAGCATCACAGAGAGGTTTTCCTTCCCTCTCCATCACAAAAAAAAAATGCATCATGTCTTTGGGATGGGATTTGGAAGTAGAAGGGTAAATCTGTTTCTCACTCCTGTTTTTCAAGGGCTGCAAAAAGCCAACCCCTGCCTGCTTTCCTCCAAGGAATAACAGAAGCAGTGCCCACAGCTTGGTAAGAACATGTCAGTCTGGATAAAAGCAGTACAGAAGCCTTGTGTGAGGAGGGCTTTGGACAAAATGCATTACTTGAGGCCATTTTTCATTCTTCTATTCACCCAAAAAGCGATTCCAGCTAGCACAGATCCCAACCACCTTGCACTGCAGAGCAGCATCACGTGATGCCTCTACAGATCCCATCCAAATGCTTCTCTGAATAATGCAAACAGTAGCTTGGCCTCCTTGCAAGGGGAGAGCAGGCTGAGGGTGAGCAACACCACGCTTGGCCTCTGAGGCCAACTGAAAACATTTCAGCTCATCCTGACACCCACACACACTCCCAGTTTTATTTCAGCTCACCAACTTTGCTTCTCGTTACGAGGGGCAACCACAGCCTCCAAAAGCAGCAGCCAGGCACTACCAGCATCAGCACAGGAGTGGGGCTCCCTAAAGTCAGAGAGGAAGCCACACATTTAATTTAAATTCCCAGTGACCTGGGTTGAGAACACTGCGAGGTGACATCGTGGCTCAGGGTAGCAGCTGCCCCACGTTGAAATCTTTCCCTAATGCCCAATGCTTTTTCCACTTAATCAGGCACTGACAGTTCCCCTCATGAATGCAGGCAGGGAACCACAGCAGGGTTGGTAATTAGGAGAGAGGTGTCATTCAGAAGGAATATCATTTCCCATCCTCAGGAATTAAGCTTTCTCAAGGATCGTTACGAATTTAAAATCACTGCAAGCCCTTAAGCACTGACCCAGAGGAAAAACTATCACTCCTGAGATAGTCAAAAATAAACCTGAAATTCTATAAAAGTGACATGAAGACTGCTGAGAACAAGATTATCCCAGCTCAGTGAGAGACTCCTTATTATCTCTCATCTTGGTGCTTTGGCAAGGATAACTTATTCGAACCACCAGGACACTGCTAAGTGGCTTTTTTTCCCCACTCTTTTTCCTGCTTTCTCTGCCTATCCCTCCCGGACTTCCCACTTCCAGTAACCTGCTTGAAAACAAAACAACTCTGGAGTTATACTGACCATTATTCAGTTCTATTTCAAACACAGGAACTTCCAGCCTGTGCATAAATGACCTTCTCTCCTGGGAGACAGCTGCTGTCCCCACGCAGCTGTGTGTTTCACACTTTCTGCTGTATTTAAAAAGGCACCTATCCCACTGGGGTAGATCCTACTGAGAGTAATCCCAGTTACATGAAGAAGCTTGAAATTCCCCCCCATCACTTCAGTGCACACACAGGCTTTGGAGACTGTTAATGCCTTGTCTTTAAGTAGTTACGATGATGTTCAAATTCAGTAATTTAAAGGGAGTCTTAAAATATCTCCAGATCAAATCCATCTGCAAAAAACCAAAAAAACAAACCCCGAACTTCCAGTGAGAGGAATTAGTGGTGCAGTTCTGACTGTCCCAGAAAGAATGCAAGCCCCAACACCCAGCATCGCCGTGCTCAGATGCAGTAAACCACTCACAATGGCTTTAGAAAGATATAAATAAGTAAGACACCCATTCCAAATTAATGAACAGGAGCTTCCTCCAGCAGGCACTAAACAGCACCCAAAGGGCTCTTACATCTCTTGCCCTTAGGTTTGTGCTACTCCAGGTTGCTAATCAGCTGCTGGCCCCTGGGATATGCTTCCTGTCTCTCTCCAGCTGCGCCAGAGTTGCTGGAATTGTGTGTTTGCCCCACCTATTCTTGCCACAGGACTTTTCAGTGATTTGTGTGCAATTTCAAAGCACAAGTCTCGCCGGCGGCAGGAACGCCCACTGCATTCTCAGGCAGACAAAGCACTGGTCTACCCCGGAATTTGGACTTCCAAGGCAGCCCCTGACACTCCAGGAACAGGCTGCCAGCACCCTGCTGGAATCCAGACTACCTTATCACCAGTAACACCTGCTCCAAGTTCTTCTAGGAACTGCTGCCCCTGCCCTGACTGCCTGCAGCCAGGCCAACCCAAAGGAAAACATCCTAGGAAGCAAGAAAAACAGATGGAAGAAAGCCTGTTACCACCATGGAGCACCACCAAGCAGGCTGAATGTCTGCAGATCTTCAGGAAATCTGTCTGAGTCCCTTCCCAAGTCTTGGTGTTCCAGCCACAAACTCCTGTCAAGATGATTGTTTATTAACAGCCAGTCACACCATAGAGACATCCAGCACATGATATCTATTAACATGTTTACAATTGCAGAAGGCCTGATGTAAGGCAGTGGAATTTTTGCACAGCATTCATCCTAGAAATTAAAAGCACATACTAAAGTAAATTCCGCAGTTCTGGAATTAAAAGTCATCCCTGATAGTCCTAAACAAAATGGGTTCCACATGGTTTGAATTGCACGTTCCTATGGCCTTGTACCTGTTCAGGGATGTACCAAAACCTTCTCAAGATCTGAGTATGAAGAATGATGGGTCTCAGATTTCCTGACTCACCTTCCAAACAGGTTTCTGGAGCAAAAACCCTCATACCATCCTCTCTGAAAGCAGGAGAGGCCACATTAACTGAGCATGCAAAGGCCAGTCTAAATGCCTGACGGGGACACCTGCCTTTCCCTCCACTGCTACCACTGGAAACATGCAACAGCTGCAAAGTGCATCAGGTGGGAGAGCAGAGATTGGAACCAACCTCCACAAAGACAGAATAGAGAAAAAGAGATCTGCCCATAGGTCTTAGGACCAGGACTGGCTGTGTCTCTCAGCCACCAAGGCACTGGTAAGATTCCTTTTAGAACTGCTGCCTGAAGCAAAGCAAGAGCCTGCTGTTCCATAGGGAAAGAAACATAAGAGGGAATGCTCTGAAAAGCACATGAGCATCAAGATTTAGTCCCTCAGCATCATGCCTGGATTATGGAAATAAAAGTGCACAGCAGAAACATAAGCTTTTCTCTTCCAAAGTATCAGAGGTCTCAGGACAGTGGCCAAACCATAGGAAACTGAACACAAACATCAACAACTGAACTTATTTGTATGTAAGCTGTTCTAAGCATCTGTCAGTAAGAACCTGAAGTAAGGTACTGGAGGATACTCAAAAACAACACTCCAGGTCATAAAGCACAGGTGAGATGAAAGGAAAAACCTCTAGGGCTGGGCTCACAAGCGCAAGCAGCCATTGTACTCCAGCCAGCAGACCTGCAAAGCCAGGGGATCTATGGGATGACTCTTTTTGACCCTGACTTTGCCCACCATGAAGCACTGCCCTGGAAGAGCTCATGCTCCTCTCTTCACACACATGCTGGAGCTCCCCACAGCTCTTCAGCCTCAGAAGACTTCGGTGGGATCCCAACCTGCCTCCAGCCATCTGAGGGAACAAGGTCAGCTCCAGGGGCAGAAAAACTTACTACATAAACGCTGTGTACATTAACACTTCCAGGCTGTGCTCTGTCTACCATGCCGGGCTGGCACTCGGATCAGTAGAGAAGGGAAAGAAGAGGAGGAAGAGGAATATCTCTTACACTGATCCCTCAGCTCCGAGGACAGCTGTGTTTGGGGTTTCTTTCCTGCAGCGTCTCCCACAGCAGATGCCTGAAATGTCGAGATGTCCCAACGGCACCGAGTGCTCCCACACTGAACAGGGGTCAGAAGAGAACAATCTTTTACTCTCCTCTCCCCACGAGCTCCGGGGCGGGGTTATCCCCGACTACAAACACCCGGCCCGGGGTACCCGAGACAGCCGTAAGGAGCCCCCGGAGAGCAGCGCCTGTCCCCGGCTGTCCCTCGGGGCCGCGGGAGGACACAGGGGCGGTGCACGGCGGTGAAGGGACTCCCTGGCCCCGGGAAGGGGGAGACGGGACCGGCCCTGAGGAGATGGGAGGGCGGCGGGAAATGACCCAGTCCTGAGGGGAGCTGGAGGGGGAGGGGGTGTCCCCGATCCTTAGGGAAAGCGAGGGCGAAGGATTCGGCCCTGAATGAAAGTGGAGAGGTACGAGAGGACGGACACGGGGATGACGACGCGGGGGACCCGTCCCTGAAGGGAAGCGCTGGGGGGAGAAGGAGCCATCCCTGACGGGAAGAGAAGGACCGGCCTTGAAGGGACGCGGGGGAAGAGGAATGGACGGAACGGACACCGGGCCGTGAGGGGACGCGGGGAGAGGGGGAAACGACCCGTCCCTGAGGACAGGCCCCAGCCGGGAGCGGCGCCCGACCCCGCAGCGAGGGGTCCGGTGAGGCCCAGGGACGCCCCAGGTCAGCCCCTCTGTCGGCTGGGCGGCAGGGCTGTCCCGGCACTCACCGGCTCCGCGGGACGGAGGGGTCACCCCGGCACTCACCGGCCCCGCCGCCCCTCCGGCCCCGCTTCATTTAACCGCCGCTCCCGCCGCTTCCGCCCGGCCCGCGCCACGTGACCGCGCCGCCCCGCACCATAGAGACACAGCGAGGGAGAGACAGAGCGGCGCGGGGGGACGGGCGGCGCGCGCGGGCTCGGCCCGGCCAACCTACCATAGAGACAGGGGGGGCGGGGCCAGCGCCGCGCCACGCCCCCTGGCGGGCGGGCGGTGTTCCCGTGGGAGGGGCGGGGCCAGGGCTGCACGTGTGTGCGGGGCGGGGCCTGGGCCAGAACTTTTTGGGGTGCTCGGGAATTTTGGGGTCCGGGACCCCCGCACAAGACCCCACCTGTCCCCCGCGGCTCTGCGTGCTCGTGGATGGCAAGCGAGTGACAGGGAGATCCCCCCGCCCTCCTCAGGACATTGCGTTTGTAGCTGGGGACGTCCTGCAGGGAGAGTAGAAAATTGAACTTGAGGGATTTAAGTGATTTGCCAAGCTGCCACAAAAGGAGAGAGCCGGTTCACTGAGCTCCGCAAGATTTCCTAAGAGAAATGGGAAAATTTTAATTGCGTTTTCAAGAGGTTTATGTCATAGAGAAGTCCTGGAGCAGCCCCTCCACAGCACAGCCCACCCACTGGAGCAGGCTTCCTCTCCCTTAGCACCAAAACAAAAGCAGAAATCGAGAAACCTTCACAAAAAGTAGTCATAAAAAACAGCAGTGCCGGTGTTTGACAGAGCACCGAAGGACTGACACGATTTCCTGCTCCAGGTAAGCAAATTATTCAGTCCCTGCTGCTGGCTAACACAAGGGGTGGGCAACAGCAGCTCCCCAGTCATTTGTTCATATTGTGAAATTACTCAAAGAATAAAAAGCATTTTATTTGTGCTCCCTCCTTTTTTATTTATTTATTAAACCAAATTCTGGCTGGAAGAAACCCCAGCTTTCAGCATCAGGGATGGAAGGCACTGCTGCAGCACACACCAACACTGAGCACCATCCTTGGACTTGCTCCTGGTCCATCTCTACTTGCAAAGCAGCATTAATTAGGAAAAAACCAAACAAACAGGAAAGCAAGAATTCATCAACATTAGTGAATCTTTCTCCAGCTTTCATTAAGGGGGAGTTTATAATTTCTTTCTGCAAACTGAGATTTTGGAAAAGCATCGGGACAAATAATAAGATTAAGAAGGGTGAAAGATTAAGGTGAATTAAGGAAATAAAGTGTTCCCCCTGTAGAGGACTTTAACCTGGGCAGTCCATATAGGTCTGTTAAATCAGTTGCATTTCGATACTTTGTCCACTCTTTTCCTCTGATTCCCATAAATATTTTAACAAACAAAACAGTGGCTACCAAGAGTTTAAAGTTGTGAGTTTATTGCATATGTAACAAAAATGAACATGACCTCCTGGGTCCAGCCTACTATACAATCACTGTTTATTCCAGCTGGTTCCATAACCACATTAAATAGAACTAGTATTTCTTTAAATACTTTGATTTAGACATAAAATGAAACATTAGTGTACAACTTCCACAAAATAAATCTGCAATAAAAACAGTGGGAAGAATAACAAGGATAGCAGCAATACTTAAACATGACATTACAAAATAATAAATTAAAAAAATACATTATAAAGTGGTTGAGGAACAACAACAACAACAAAACCAAAAAAATTAACAGATTAAAACCAGATCCATACTGTGTTTCTAGGAATTTGCTGTGCCACACGGCCCCAAAGCTGGGCCCTGGCTCCAGAGGGCCCGGTGGCTGGATCAGTAATTTACAAAATCTGTTGGATTTTACAACCACCTCGACTTGAACTGAGGACAAACTGCTGAGCGAGCGCCCATGGCACCGTCTGGAGCTTCGAGCAGCCTTGTTGGAGCAGGGTCTTGTCTGACTAATGCCCAAGTGAACACTCACACCCATCCAACAGTCTCGTTTCTTCCCGCTGGAACACACGAGCAGAGTGGTGGTTTCCTACATCCCTGAGCGTAGAGTAGAGGCTGAGGAGCAGTGTCAGGGCACTGCTGATGGAGCAGCTGTGGGCTTTGCCGTGGGACAGGAACGACAGACACGCTGTACCTTGTATTTCCTTCGGGTCAGATCCAAGAGTAGCTGTGCACAAGGTGGAACGTGGAATGACAGAATCAACATGAGACTCGATGGTATTCTTTGGGCAAGTTTGAGAAGTAACAACCAAGTTCAAGTGCTGGCAGACCGAGTGGGAATGGACACATAAATTCACACAGCTGAGGTTATCCCAGACCTCTGAGAGCCACTGGCTCGAGCCTTCCTAACTCCTGTTGGCATTTTGTCCTTCCCAGGCCTTGGAACTGGGCACAGGAAGAACAGGCCATGGCTCCGAAGCCATTCTGCCTCGCTTCTTGCTGTTCCTCCACCCACCCAACCTGCTTTAAGGCCTGCCTCAAATGCATGTGTATACAGAATAAGACAAAAAATGTCTTTGTCATCACTGAAGTGGCACAAATTTGCAAAGACAACATGACGGGAGAGGTGGTGAAGCTGTTGAAAAGAGAACAGAAATAATTTAAAAGACAGTGCCCTATTCTCGTTACTGTCAGCACAGAGGAGGTACCTTGACAAGGGCTTTTAAATACAGCAAAAAACAGACGGACTTTTCAAAACAACAATCCTTGCCTATTCTTATTTTGTGCATTCAATAAAACACTGACCTAGCAAAGATCTTAGGAACTATCTTATGTCAACTGGGCTCTTGACATAAAGCTACTTGACCTATAGATCTCCAAATCAGGGGCCTTTCCCTTCCTCGCTTGGTTTGTACTGAGCCAGTTGTGCTGCAGGTGTGACAGGATTTGTATTAGAGGGGAGGCTTTAGTATCTGGGTTTGGGTTTTGTTGTTTTTTTTTTTTTTACACTTTTTTTAGTGAAAAATCCACATAAGACTGCATGCAAAGCTTTTGGGCAATAATCCATTTTGCATTTTTCCTATCTGACTGGTTTATTGCACATTCAAACGTACTGAAAGGATTAAATACACTCTATGAAACAGGTTTGACTTCAAAGCATTTTGGAAAACCCAGGCTTGTGGGGACTGCTACATAGCCTGGGACCACAGGGATGCTGTCTGCCAACTATTGGACATCCCAACAACCAGCACTGCAGAAACTGGTCTCCCAGTGCCAAAAGATCCCTACAGAACATGGGGCTGAACATGCCTCTCCTGTACAGTCCTGCAGGATGAGCATCTTTAGCCACCCTGTGCAAATCTCACAATATGGTACAATTTTACACCTCCGACGTGACTCCCAACAACAAATCACAAGAATTATGGTCAATGGCAAAAAACCCCACAAACAAACAAAACAAAGAAAGATGCCAGGATTTTGACAAATGTCTACTTTCTGTCCTATCACAGTTTAAAGCTATTACCAAATTCAATTAAAAAAAAGACAAAATAGAAGTGTTCTGGTAGACATCTCCTAAGGACAGGCTCTTACCCACAGCTGAATTTCAATGCACTATTCCATAAACTTAACATCTGTTAAGTGTTTCAGCCATAAATCTCTCTAAGAATCAGGCTCACCAAAGAAAAAAAAAATCCTATACAAGCAAGCCTGCTTAAGTTTAGACATTTTTGATAGATAACTGGGGCTCTCTGAAGCCATGTTATTTGTTAAAATACTGTCTCATTTTGAGTGTGCAAACTGGAAAAATGTTAGTGATTCAGTGTCCTAGGTTACAATGTAAGATGTAACCAAAAGTATGTATTCTATCACCATCTGTTAAGACCAAGTGGGACAGTGTCCTTTGTCTCTTCCATGACACATCCCTGCTAAGTCCCTCTGGGGATCTCTTCTGTTAATGGGCCACCAAACCTCACTGCATGACTCATAAAATTACTCCATCCTACTGTGAGATGCTCCACCCAGGGGGAGGAACCAAGCATTCCCACCTGGATATAATCTGAGCTTTGGAACACCACAGTCAGCCCTCACCTACTGCATTACCAGAGGACAAGAGCTACATAACCACCACTGGACCTTCAGAGGAAGACCAGACCCTTGTACAAGGATCACTGCTTCATCAGAACCACATCTATCACTTCAAGAGGTCTGCAGCCACCACTTACTCAGACTGCCACCACCCCCTGACCAACAGGGTGTCAGGTCCTATCCTGACTCTGTCAGTTTAAGCCAGTGTATCTGTATTATTGCCTTGTTATATATACTAGTAAAGAACCATTATTCCTATTTCTTATATCTTTGCCTGAAAGCCCCTTAATTTCAAAATTACAGTAATTTGGAGGGAAGAGGCTTACATTTTTCATTACAAGGGAGGCTCCTGCCTTCCTCTGCAGACACCTGTCTTTCAAACCAAGACACTGAGGTATTGGATTTACTTTTGTTTCCCCTGTGTTAGAGAACAAACCTAATATTAGTTTCAGATATTGGAAAAAATAGCCTTATATGGCTCTCTGGAGAAATTTTCATCCTTATAGAACAGAAGTCAAATTCTTCCAATAGCTTTCTGTAACATTTAGAATGTATTCACTATACAGTTCCCCTTTTACCTCAATCTCCAAATAAACCTTTCTCAAGGCCAAAAAATTTGAAGCGGGAGCTTGCTTGGTTAACTTGACTTTTAGTGATTTCCATGTGAGTCTTAGAATTTAAAGTCACACAAACACATCTTAAGTAAAACAGTGGCACAGAAATCACAGCTTTGGGACTGAATGGATTTTTATCCTCTGTCTCCTCCTCACAAGACTTCTCTGCAAAGTACTTACATCTGAACAAACTATGGAAAGTAATTCTGCAGGAGGAAAGAATTCTTTTCACGTGCAAAACAATTAAGATTTCAGCTAGGACAACCAAAAAGAAATCATACAATACCATTTAAGCTGCCCCAGATTCCTTCACTTTTCTCAAGGTGAGCCACAGCTTCCACTGGGAGCTTCCTGCTAAGGCAAAACTTGGATTTCTTTACCTTTCAGTTAAGTGTTCATATGGAGGTATTTTCTGCTAGAAGTTTACTTTTCAAACAGATGTTTAAAATGTGCAATGCAAATTCTGGTGCCAGTCAGACACTCTGCACCTGCTGGACTCTACAAAGGCTCAAGCTTGATTTAAGACAGACTAACCAGGTGCACCTACCAGTTGAAGGTCCTCAGCAAATTAAGCTCATTCTCAAATACACTTTGATTCTCCTATTAAATAAGCCCCACAGGTCACTGACCCTATCACAATATGTGTTACCAATCTAGCAGAATATCCTGTGTAACCAAAGCCAAATGCTGAACTTGGCTGCATTTCATTTCAGGGGGGAATGGAAGAAGAGGGAAGGGGTTATTGTAACAAAAGGGAGAAAATAGAGTTGGGAACCACCAAGAAAAGCCCCAACCCTCCCCCTCTAATCCACCAGCGGCAGAAGGGAAACAGCCTCATCTCTAAGTTGTCAGAGTTCTGATGTTTCAGACAGCTTAGCAGGAAGTTCACAGCAAGCTTCTTCTAGCTTTTGATTTGGTGGTCCATGAGTTAGCATCTGTTTCCTTTGGTTGCTTTTTCATTCCACAGCAAACCCACATGTCTCTTCCACAGCTGTCAACAGCTTCTCATAAAGCTTCTCGTATGACTCATAAGGCGGAATGTCGATCCGGTTAAAGCTGCAGGGAAAGTAACAAAACATTGATGGATCTTAAGTGCTTATTGGGGGAAAAATGTAAAGCTACATATAGATAGAAATTGTAAAATCTCTCAGCTGCCTCAGTGGCCAAAGGAGACAAGATGAAAAGCAACTATTTCTACAGCAGGAATGGACAGTTTAATAGGGCAGCATTTGGGATGAGGAGGAGGAAGAGGCAGATGCAGGAAACTTGCAAAGAAAAAGTAACACATCAGGCAGGCCCACTCCCTGCCCTGCCAGTAGACAGTCTGCTGCTGCTGACACCATTTCCTGCCTCTGATGGAGTGAGATTTCCGTGCATGGGCTCAGGCTGTGCCTATACTGCACCAACAGCACGAGCTTCCAACATTCGATATCTGACAACACTTCTTTGTTATGAAGAAATAAAGAAATAAACTTAGAAATGTCTCACTACCCAGAATAATCACCTCTAGAATAAATGAAAATCACAGACAGTACAGAAAACAAATCAAGCTTTAAGAAAAGCAAATTATTTTGCTGGCTACAGAGTACAGATATATCCAAGCTAACGGAGCACACGTGGAGTCATCCATGTGTATCACATGCCTAACCCCTGCCCAGGACAAACAGAGATGACTCCTTTAAATCGAGACAAAGGGAGAGGAAGAAGGGCGTTTCCATCTTACCAAGTGTGGGCTTTTGGAAGGTTGTCTGTGTTTGCATCTATTAAATGGATGGTAAACAGTCTGGGTCCTGCAGCGCCTGTAGAACCTTAGACAGACATTCTAGTTAATGCACTTCAACAAAGCAGCATTCACACACACACATTTTGCTGCGTATAAAAAGGCAAGAAAGGAAATTACAGTTCCAGCTGCAAGCCTAAGTATGTCCTAGGCTAAATCTGTAGAGATATTTACAGCTGATGAAGGGATGGCAGAAGAGATAGGGCTGTTTGTGACAAGCATTTTACAGACTGGTATTTTGGAAAGCTGCTGAATTTGATATTAATGAAGCTGCACCATGAAAAATGAAAATACTTTAGTGCATGAAGGTTTTCCTTGTAAAAAAGAATAGTATTTTAGTTTTAAACATCAATTCACAGTGTGCCAACAAATGGAAGGTGACCAGGAGATCACCAAAGCCAAGGACACTGCCACATTTTTGATAAAAACCTGCAATTTTCAGAAATTTGCCAAACACCGAGGGGAATACAATTCTTACATGGAAAAGTTCTTTAGTCAGCCATATATCCCTGTGCATATTTGCATGGAATGATTTGAACCTCAGAGCACAGAGCTGCAGGAGACTGACAAGCCACAATTGGCAGCAGTCAAAGCACTGCACAGTAACAGATTTACCAGCTTCCATCACTATCAGCAACAGCCAAAGTGCTCAACAGCAGCTGAGCTGCTGACAAATATAAAACTCTCAGGCTCTAAAGTTTGCAAGTGCTTGGTTTATCCAGTAATATGCTGGTATTTTACAAGGGGCCTGTAAATAACACACCACTTTTATCTCTCTACAACCACAGATTAACTCAGCCTCCACATCAGTCACCTTGTAAAGCCTTGAAACCTTGAAGTGGGACACGTGTCGAGCCTGTCACAAACTGCAGCAGCCTTGCCCTTCTTTCTTCATCAAACGTTTCCACCGCCTGCCAGAACCACTTGACGATGTTGCTGTCAGCCATGCAGTGCTTTAGGCGGGTGTTGGACTTCCAGTCATTCAGGTCTATCTTATCCAGGCCTCCTATGATCAGCTGTTAAAAGATTAGGAAGAGCTTTTAAAGTCCAGAGTAATCTCAGGTTTGCAGTTATAAAAACACATCCAGCCACGTCACGAAGCCTGGCATTGTTTAGGTGCTTCAAGCACTTTTTTGGTGCAAGGTAACACTTGCTTTACCAGCATTAGAACTTTCACATGCAATTAAGAGTCAGAAGCCCATGCAAGACTTACTTTTTTAAATCTGTGCTCCCTGGAAGGTACACCCTGTCTTTATGAGGGCACAGCACTGATTTGCAGTAAGGCTGTGGCACAGCAGCACTGTCCTGCTGCAGGACTGTCCTAGAGGTGCCAATAGCAGCAACAATAGAATCCTGCTCAGCTCATGGGAACATCTGAGTTGCTTTGTTGTTCTCCAACAAACTACAGAAACTTTTCATCTGTTTTTTGACCCTGTTTGTGAGAATCTCTGACACAGACCAGACATATCACTTCAATCTCCTTTCTAGATGACAGCAGGTTGCAAAATACTGTAAAAGGAAGTTACTGCTGGCCATGCATTTAACCACCTCCTCTGGCAACCAGAAATAAATGGCACACAGCAAACTTCACCCCTCAAAACAAAATGTGTGTTGTATTTTAGATTTCCCATAATATTCCAAAATAAGGACCCAATTTCTGGGAGCTGCCCTTTAGCAGCTGCTTTGTTGTGCCACCAACACAGCAGCCACTTATACCTGCTGACATCATCAGGGGAGCTGTGACTGTGCTGACATGGAGAGTATTGAAATATTTAATGGATTTTTAATCTACCTTTTTAAGCGACTGGAATGCAAGAACTCTGTGGGATTAACCAAAATGCATGACTGACTAGCACAAAGCTAGTGCTTTCTATACCACAAATGATGAATATTCCACAGGTTGTCTTTATTTTTTTCTAGGAAGCAAAACCAGAGGAAAATTTGCTGTAACAGGAACAATTTTAAGAAGCAGCTTTCTGCACCTCAGGATTTGATAAGACAAATTAATTTCTTTTCTATATGCTTAACTCTTCTATTTCTGTAAACCAATTTCTGTGTGCAAACAGAAACAGCCATGCATGAAAAGTTACTGCACAGAACAGTTTTTGGGGTAAATAACATGTCTGGTCTTGCCAAAAATTCCTCAAACATGCAGTGTTTCCTTATTCTCAGACCACCTGCGTTGTGGATTAGTCCTTGGATAGACAGCATGGTGTATTTGTCTTCCCCTGTTTAAGTAGCCCTCTCAATAATATCAACCCAAAGAATGTCTAGAATAAATCTAAAAGGGTTTGGTTAAACAAACACTCAGCTTTCTGGTACATAAAATGGAATCAAGTTTTGTGTTTTGTTTGTTTTGCCTGTTTGTTTTTTTTAAAAAATCAGTGCTTGACTGTGGATCAAACAAATTACAAAACAATAATCCATGTGGATAAAACATACCTCAAGTTCCTTCTGGTCAAAAGGCTTAAGGAGATGTTGAGGAATAAGTTCATTAAAACCTTTCTGCAGAGCCAGGAACTGTGCCTCAATTCCTCTCATGAACCGCCAGTTCACATACAACCTATGGGGGAAGAAGAAAAAAGTCAGGGGTGATGAGCTGGACAGCACTGGGATTCTTACAGCAGACTTGTTAAATGCTTATTTTACAGAGGACCTGGTTTTAATACACACATTTTGGATTATGAAAGAGGTGCTTATCCATTCCTTTTTCTACGAACAACTAATTATTGCACAATCAACAGAAAAACCAAAGTAACAATCAGAACTTCATCTTCCCAGGTCTTCCAGTGAAAACATTCATGTCATTTATGACTCAGAAATTCCCACCCAAAACAACTTACTTCCTTAGTTTCACTATATACAAAAATTCTGTTTACTACTCTCTTCCCACTACATTTGCAGGACATATTTCTGTTTGCAATACCTTACATATTCTTTCTTGTTCTCTTCTGTCACTGGAATATTCCTGCCATTTGGTTTGAGTTCATGCTGTAAAATCCTCCCAAAGGCATTGTGTTCCACACAGAATGTATGGTCCAGGACTGGTGTGATATCGTTCTCTCTACCAATGGACAGAGGGTAAACTCAGTATTTTTGGCATTTTGGTAACTCTCAGTGGTGATGCTGACAGTTACCTGAACACCTAGGTAGTCTTGAGGCTAAACTTAAGTAACCACCTGCATTTCACATGTTAGAGGAATATTGCCACCATTACCAATTTCTGTATGGTTTAGTGCATATTGAAGAGCCAGATCAGATATGGGATATTCATCTAATTCTAACAGAACTCAGCATACTGGATAAAACCCTACATACAGAAATACACACACACACATATATATATATTCAGTCAGCAGGAATCTGATCTGTTGTCATGTATCTGTGAAGCACAGAAGAGATCATATGTAGAGAACTTCATCATTAGTAACTTCTTTAAATACAAAATTCAAAACAGCATTTAGGAAAAGAAATTGAGATAATGCAAAGCAGTGCCAAAGAGTCCCTAAGCTACACTGAATGTTGGAACTTGTTCTGTAAGCATACAAAAGCCCAAATTACTTCCATTTATTTTCATTTTAATCAGAGTTGGCTTTCTTTTGAAGAAGGCTGTACTTCTCCTCAAACCTCTGTCCCAAGTTCAGATTTTGATACTGTGATATTCTACCATACCCATGCAACCTTTAATGATTTCGTATCTACTTTATTACAAGGAGAGTTTGCAATGAGAACTTTTCTTCAAGTACCTTTGATATATTAAGAATAGCTTAATGACTTAGTCATTAATGTAATGACAGACTGCCACCATAAAAAGATTTTTGCAAACTCTTTGTCTAAAGCATCTCACAATTGCCAACAAACTCTACCTTGTTTTCTCTGCAGTGAGACCATTGCTAAATTCAGTACTTACAAGATCCAGACTAAACTTTTGTGTAATTCTGGGTCAACAGATTCCAGATCAGAGAGCTGGATGGGCTTCCCCAGCAGCTGTTTGTAAAAGGGGACTGTGAACCCCCCGTTGATATAGTGTCCATGGAACACAGCCAAACCCATTATCCGACCAACAAAATGGAAATAAGACAAATGGTCCTGCAGGGAGAGAGGAGAGTCAGGCTTGGGAAGACACTGACATCTTGTGGCACCCACAGTGGTTTGTTCAGTGTGAGTTACCTGCAGCCCTCTGGGCAAGAGCAGCCACCACTTTTCCTCACAGCATAATCAAAACCAAAGCATTTAATGATTAAAAACTTCAAACAAGTCTCTGTGCATTAGCTGATTTAATAAATTGGATTAAAGTCTCTAGACCTCTCATAGGGAAAAACTTGGAAAAAGAAAATCCCTGTGAAACCTCCAAAATCCAAGAAGATGAGGATTCCAAACAAATTCATTTATTCTTTGTTTAACCATCCAAATGTATCTACTCTTGAGGAAGCAGTGTGCTTGTTTCCTTCATATCTTTCATGTTCCTTTTAAACTAACTTTGGAAAGCTGAGGTGTAAGTCCAATGGTTGACATTCTTCCAATCCACCTCCCTCATCTTCCAGTGCAAATGTCAGAAAATGTCATGTCAGGAAGAATTCCCTCTACTAATACAGAACTGCTGCTCCCTTTAGGGTGTGCATCATTACAAATCCTCCAGTAAGAGAAAAAGCAAGCACAGGATTGTAGTGAGAAAGGTCAGTCAAGGGATACATCCCTAAAAGTCATGAGATGGCACTGCTGGGAATGCAATGCTGTGTGCACAACCACCTGTGCTCACAGCAAAGATGGATTTCATCTGTCTTGTCTTCTCAGAATCACTGTGCAAACCAATCAGTACTGAGCAGTCTCTCAAAGAAATCACGTATCTATCAAAGGCTTTCATGCTTTTAATTTCAAAATCCCCTCTGCTTCTTACTGTATAATAGCTTCTTATTCCAATTTACCCTGCAGTTTAGATACTTTTTGTGGAAGAATAGCTGTAAGAAACTGCAGAGGACATCTCTTAAAGTAGGAATATTGCTGAGAAATTAGTACTTACAGGATTGATAGAAGAGTCTGGATTGATTTGCAGCATGTAAATATTATCTGTGGAATACTGGAAGAGTCCATAGTAGGGATTCAACATTTCATGGCACAGTAAATACAACCACTCTCTGCCAAAAAAAAAACCCCAAAAACAAACCTCAACAAATTTAGAAGAGTGCAACTTGCACTTAAGTTTTAGACAACACAATTATTGTGATTGATCAGTTATGGAATTCTTATTTCAAAATCATCCTCTTGTGCTGCCCTCCACTTGTAGACTAAAAGGGTGTGAATAAAACGCCACAATGTCCTACTCCACTCAGGGCAGACTTTTAGTATAGAAGCACTGAAGGAATTAACATAATTAGAGAAGCTACAGCAAGCTCTTAGACAATGCTATCAACTAATTGAATCTGAACAAGCCACGCTTCCAAAAAATCCTGCCTTTGTACAGAGTTCAGCTATTTGGAGCCTTTGAGATCTGCTTCTTTGCAACCTGTACAGTATAAGGAAATATTAAAAAAAATCTGTTGATTAGAATCAGATCAATCACTGAGGATCTTTAGATAAGCTGTTTTTCTGCCAGCTTGGTGACTGCTTTCAGCAGAGGCCACAAGGGACAGAGACCAAATGCATTAAAAGGAGGGGTTGTGTAAATTCACTCACCTCAGTAACACACAGGGACAGGAGCAGAACTAAAGCTATTTCTGATCTCCCAAGTCACCATGACAAATACCCCTTTGTTGTTAAATTTGGACACCCTTCCCAGGTCCAAAATATTCAGAGACAATTATCAATTGTAATGCTTAGAAGTGAAGCTGTACTGATCTGGAAGAGTAGTTGCAACTAATGGGCAATTATAAAGGCATCAAGGCAACAGGATTTCAACAGTGGAGACACCCAAGGTTGCCTCAGGTAAGGCAGCTCAGAATGTTACAGCTTCTTTCCTTTGTCCAGGGATTGATCACTGAAAGACATTGAAGTGTGCAGCTTTTGTAGATTTGAGAAATTTCTCCATGAATTTACACAACTCTCAGCCACCATAAAGGTGAGCATTTTTTCAGTGATGCTAAATCCTGAATTTCAGATCTGATGCAACCTACAGGGAATTACTGTAATTTTTAAGAGGGAGGCAAGTCCTCGCTAAAATTTTAGCTTTTGTTTAGCATTAGTTCATCTCCACTCCTGCTCCAACAGATCAGAGAACTCTCCTGAATGTGGCTGAGACATAACAGAAAGGAACCCCTACCCTCCTGCAATCCATGTGTGGGAAATCAGAGAGGTGTGTTTAACAAAACCATTCCTGTGATCTGGATCTGACTGGTCTATACACTCCTTGAGAGACCTCACAATTTGAGCTGATCACACTTTCATAACTTGCAGTGGGACAACTGTTAAATCACGAGCTTTCACTTTTCAGCCTACCATATAAAGAGTGAAGCTACAGCCACTGTCTATAAACTAGACCACAAATAATTAACATATACCAGTAACAGGTAACTTGAAAGGGGATGGGATCAACCATGGGGTACTTAAAAGGCAACTTTATAGTTAAGAGGTGTCAGAAAACCCCCAAATCTCACCTTGCTACTCCTCCATAGTCCAGGCCTTCCTCTCCTCGGAATTTCACCATAAGCCTCTTCTTCAAGTCCTTTGGCCTCATCTTCATTATCTGACGATAGGATTCCTGTATGTGCATTTTAACAATTAGCTATTTTATTTCCTTCCTATAATTAAGTCTATTAAGATTTCTCTAATACTCTAATTAAGATTTCTGCATTTCTGTAATACATAGATTGTTACTGAACTACAGAAAACATGACTCTGTTCAAGTGCTAATCTCAAGCAAATTTCAATGACAACTCTATAATGTGGTGAGTGCTTGTGAAGCAAAGTTATGATAATCACTGATCAGTTTTACTTAACTCATAGATGACAAAAACTGCTGTTAGCAGTAAAAAAATATCAATCAAATACCTCAAATATTTCCTCTCTGGATACTTCAATGCGACAGTGACCAGCCTGAGGTTGCTGAAGAGAGAGCTCATGTCTAAGAACTTTCAACTTTTGCACCAAGTCTCTTTCATATCTCTGTGCAGGCAACTCCTCACCCTCTTCCAATGATCCCTCATTTGGAGCTGGTAGAGGCTGCTGGCTGGGCTCTTTTAGCTGGCATTGATGGCTTGAAGAAAAAAAAGGATAATATTTATTCTGGACACACAACAATAAGGAATATATAAAACAATGATAGAAGAAATTATTAAGCTTCTCTAAGAGGAACATGGAATGAAATGTGTATTCAGCTGGATAATTCTGTACCATCATTACACTAAATCCAGGGATGTAAGGAACACAGACTTAAAAAGTTTCAGGATTTTTGAACTGTTTTTACTTGGCAAAGCACTGTGGAAGGCTCTGAAGCATGATCACTGATTGCTGACTGAGTAGTAATTAAAGGTTGTGTGGTATTCTCCCACATAGAGAGAACTTTCAAGAGTGCAACATGGAAAGAGATCTCTAATGGAACATCAACAGCTTTATAAAGGGAACTGTCTAACAACTGCAAATGATTTTATTCCAGCTTCAAGCAACATGAGGCTGGGAATTCCTGACACAGTAAAAACACCCCATCTATGGTTGTTAACAAAGACATACTTGTCCCAAATACTTGCAGCTTCATACACTCAACTATCCTTATCCATCAGTGCTTTGTTTGGGTTGTAGAGTAATTATTTTTTAGATTTAGAGATTCCCTGGCTGGCTTCAAGCACAGGAATAGGTCTGGTCTTGGGCACAAGCAGCACTGCCAGGCTGCTTCCAGGGTCAGTTCCACAATAGTTCAGCTGCCTTTCCATGATGCAGAGCTTGAACTTACTAAATCCTGCTAAACCCAAACTGGCTGTGCACAGCACCCCTTGACCAAACTCCTGCTGGATTTATATTCCCATTGCCTGGAGCTCAAGGGAGCGTTAAGTTAGTTCAGATTCAGAACAGCCAGCACAGAGCCAGAACTGCTCATCCAGACAGACATGAACTGACTGCTGGGGAACCCCTTGCAGACTCTACCCCACACCCCAGCAATTCCAGAACTGTGCAGAGCAGAGTGAAAACCCTTAGGAAGAGTCTCAGCAAAAACCTTAGATAAAACCAGCACTGAGAACCAATGCTTGGAGCCTGACTACAGCACTGGCAGCATCTGTTCCCCAATTATCATTCAGGGTTTCACCCCCTCATGACTCCCAGGAATTCCAGACTGACAGGAATTATTTATCAGGCAAAGCTCTTACTTCATGATGTGATGTAGTCGTGGATCTGTGAATTGTGTGGTTCTGTTGTTATGATCTACAAAATATATTCTTCCTGAAACTGTACTTCTGACTTCCCAGCCTGGAGGCAAAGGTCCCAGTTCATCACAATTCACACTGTTAAGGTCTCTAAAGTCAAAAACAAACAAGATGTTAATGCATATCTGAAGTTAAGCAATCAAATACTGAGATCACTTAAAAAAATTAAACTCACCTCTTTAATTAGGTAATGGTTAGAATCCTGACTATTTAACTGAAAACCTACTGAGAGTAAGGCTTTAGGAACACACTCACTCACTGCTTTCATCCTGGATAAATTTCAGGTATCACTCAGAGTGCTGCTAATGGCAGTCACTCACTTCCAGGCAGTGTCTGAATTCAATACATAGAATGTATTTACACATAAAAAGATTGAAAATACCTAAGGCTCCAGGCACCTAACTGAGGAAAACACCAACAGTGGCAAGAAAAGGAAGGAAGGAAACCTGAAGATTATTTTTAGGTAGAAAACCTATCGTTTAGTAAAGTATTCTTTAGACAGCTGGCATGGATTCAGGGTTGAAGACACATCACTCTATGCAATTCTTCACCCAAATCTAACCACGTAACATTTGTATAAATGAGTTAATTGAGAGGCTTTAGAAAGGTAGAAATACTTTGTACACTGAAGGTGCCTTAGTGTCACAGTGAGTATAAGCCAAGGGGACACACAGGCAGACAGACAAGCCCTTGTTAGGCTCCTTAAAGGAGATTATGGTTGGGACCATTTGCTGTGATCAGCTGGGCATCTGAAAGTCCTGCAGAAATCTGATCACAACAAGTTTTAACCTACATCTCTGCCTCATGCCAAGGTTAGGCTTTTGCACCACAAGCTGATAGCACAAAAGTCACCTTTAACTAAAACAGGTGTGACTTGTGACTCACAAGACACTGCTGTGTCCACTTGCATTGCTGCTCCTGAAACCCTGGCTCAAGGATTTGAGGAGAGGACCAGCATCACTTGAAGAAGGCACAAGGCTCTGGGTACACAAGCCTAACATGGCTGACACAAATGAACAACCACTATAATTTCTTCTTCCAACAAAAGCACCTAATCTAAAATCAGCTATTTTCTCTCTCTCAGCTTTATTTTTCATTTCCTTCCATACACTGAGCTTTTATCACCAGTTTTGCCTGCACTACTTTGTATCATTTTTCTAATATCCTGTACCACATTCCTCTATTATCCAGGCAGTGCAGCAGCTGAGAGTTACAAACTTCACTCTTTAATCTGGCGTGCAGGTGGCCCATGAAACAGCCCAGGTTCAGAGCTACTCAGGAAGAACACCAGACCTTACTCACAAAGACCTGGATTAACAGCAGGTTAAGGTTTAAAGAGGCTTTACTAAATTAATCATGTGAAGGATTCAAATTTTCTAGCTGCAGATCACTGGCCTAAAGCATGAAAAACCTCATACCATTTCAAGTTTAAAGATAACAAAGTAATCTCTCCTTCAGTTATACACAAGTGAGCAGTAATAAAACAAAAGTCACAAGGTGAATACTCAAGAAACAATAATTTTAAGAAAGAAGTCAGTTTTTTATTCAATTTGCAGTCCAAAATGTTTTTGTACAAAAAAAGAAATTGAAGGTAAAATTCAGAAATTTGTAGCTTCACCAAAACCAGCCATATCAACATTTTAAGAAGAATTTGTCAAACAGGAATTCCTGAAGGGCTACATATTTTTTTTGCTTTTTGTTTTACAAAATACTCAAGTAAATAATTGTTTCTTTCAAAAAGAGTAATCCTTAATGTTTGATTTAAAGGTAACTAGAAACATCCCAAACTATTTCTCTGCTGAGGGCTCTCCCTTTACATTCAGATAGGCCATTTCATAGATTTTTACACAAGTACACACCAAACCCCCCTGACTTTTAACTATAAATACATACCTTGGTATCCTCGGGTCATGCCACGTGCTCACTCCAGTCTGTGTGTGCAAAAAATAAACCTGTCCCTGTACCGTTGTTCTTTGCTCTATAAAAAAAGAAGATTATTCTAAATTACAAATCTTAAAAAAGAAAAATCCAAATAAATAGAATATTAGAATATTTTCCTCCTAGGAGAAAGTACTGGAGCCATCACACTGATCTCTTGCAGCATAGATTGTTTTGTCCCCAACAAATTTACTCTGACTACACATTTCAACATTCTTTTGAAACTCACAGATCTCCATGCACCAGCATGTTTTAGTTTGTATTTTTATTGTTAGATTTTTGAGACAATCCAAATGCCCAAACTAGATTTCTTTACTCCTAGATTTGGTGTGCTCTTTTCTGAGGTTTAAAGTCTCTTTAATCTCATCCTCCCTAATCCTCTGTACTATTGGTTTCTTTGTTGCTTTTATATATTTTCCTGATCCTTTCTCAAATGTGGGCTCAAACCTACACAACATGCCAAGGGGGAAGGAAAAAATAGCTTTAGTGCTCTAGTTTAAAGAGCTCTTTACATTCTCCCTAGATACACAGCCAAGATTAGCAGTGAATTTTCTGTAACAGCATCACACCATAACCTCATGTTTAATTTATCATCAACCCCTCAGTGTATCCTGGCGTAGCCAACTGCTAATTAGCCGATCTCAAACTCCCATCTGCACTTAGCTCCTTTTCCAAAACTCAGAATGAGATGCACGTGGACGCTGCTTGTTCCAACAGGCAAAACACCTCGATGCATGAAAAACAGAGACATTTTTTGGCGACGCCTTTGGATGAATGAAACCCTTTCAGTTTTCCAGCTGTGGGACACTCACCGTAGCCTTCAGGTAGCTCAGGTGACTGGTGGCCGTGGGGCCTGTTCTGAGGTGTCTGTACATGAGCTCTGACCTCGGGGGTGCGGAGCCGCTGGGCCTGGAGCCTCTGCTCCTGGCTGGGAGACTCCAGGAAGCGGCAGCCGCCTCCTCCCGCCGCTCCCGTGGTGTCCGTGTACGGGGCCGGCTCCTCCATGAAGCAGCTCAGCGGCCTCCCCGGCCCGGAGTCTTCATAAACCGTTCTGAAAATGGGGAAACTTCAAGAGTTTCCATCACAAGAGAAGTGAATGCAGAAATAACTGTTTCTCTTCTCTCCCCTCAACTTCAACTATTGCGATTTTTAACCCAAGAGGTGGCGTTTTCTTAACGTTTTTATATTCAAATTTCTCAGCGTTGGCAACAAAAAAAAAAAATAAATAAGCAAGTCTTACCAAGTTTAGCCTAATAACCTTACTGCTTGATACACATTCCCAGAAAATATAGTAGTCACACTGATATTTAAGTTGTTAACGTTAGTTACAGTCTTTCCACACATAAACCATTTTTCTAATTCAGTGTAAAGAAAACAATCCTTACCCTTCATTCTCCAAAAGCCCTCTGCAGTCTACTACAGAACCTCCTGTGCCTATTCTGTCCCGTGTCTGTAAACTGACTGAAAGAAGGAAATACAAATTCAGGTCAATAAAAGAAAAATTGCACTCTTCAAAAGAGCAAAAAGCAAAAAAAAATCCACATTTATATAGGGTAAAATATTAAGGAAAGCTCTATCTACATACAAGAACACACCACTCACCAAACTCCTTCAATTCTCTTAAAGCATTACTAATTTTTTAAAAAGCAGAAGTGAAACCAGAGGGTCATCTCCTCAAAACTTGAGTTTATTTCTGTAAATGTCAAAGATTTCAGGTTCTACATGAGGGTTTCATGAGGATTCGGAAAGGGAAGCTGGAAAAAAAATTGTTCACCACTAGATGTCATCTTAGGGTGAGAATTTGGAATTTGCCAGACACATATCACTGAAAAGCTGGGGTTGGGTGGGGGCAGTAAAACGTGGGGTAAATTTGCTGTAAAATGAGCACGGCCTTGTTGAAATTTGGAAACCACTTGCATGAGTCAAAGGTATCAAACCAGCAAATTGTAAAATGTCTTTTAACTCCTCCAGATCTTTTTTTAACACCTAAGATTCCCTCTGCCTGCCACCTTGCCCAAATGCATCATTTCCCAGTGACATTCACCCTCCCAGAGATGCAGTAGAAGCCTTGCCAGACGCATTCCCTGTTTTTAATGCTGTTTCCCATCATCAGCTGAGAGGAAACAAACTCCTGCATAAGACTGTAATGAAAATGTTCAGGTTATATAATTTAATCCCAGTAAAATAAGAAGAAACAGCACAAAACAGGCATAGAAGCAGTGACTAGAGGAGTTTTTCCCTATGGATATTCACCAAGCAGAAGGAATTTAGCTGGGACCATTCTTACCCACTATTTGGCCTCGGACAGCATCGGTGTCTGTGGGGTTGAGTTTGCATAGATCCAAACGCTGGTCTGCAAAGGAGAATTGGAAAAATCAACCCTGGGAAGGGCTGGGTAGGAACACTACCCACTACTCAAGGTACAAGGTGTGGAGGGTTCTTGGTCACAGCAGGGAGGAATTGCTCTTACATCCAGTATCTTTCAGCCTGCTGATGGCATTGGAGAGAAGTCGGACACACCCCAGGAAGCCAGCTCCCTGTTTCTTATGGATTTTTTTATGGTTCCAAACACTGATGGTTATGGAATCTGTTTTCCCAACGTATCTAGAAAGATACATATTAAAAGAGTAATTTTAGAAATAATAACCTCTTTTTACTCCACAGAACTGATGCTGTAATTGGTACAAATTCTGACACATTTTAGTACATCGGTCATGCCTCTTTATTATAAATACACAAGTGCTTATGTCCAAAATGCTGTTATTAATGAATTACTGCACAGTGATTTCACACAGCATGGGAAATTGATATTGCTGCAGCATGAATTTTACTACAGCCAGCCTCATTAAAAGCTAAACAACAAGTCGATTAACATACAAAATTTCAGAATTTATGGTTCTAATAATTTGAAGAAAATAAATTGTTCCAACAAGGACAATTTTCTGTAAAAGCTGGACAGCACTGCTCCAGAAGTGCTCATTAAGCCCTTGTGCTGTGTACCTGCCACACAAATATCTCCAAATTCAAACGCTTAAAAGCAAAGTACCACTCCTTTATTAACAAGGATTTTCTTCTTGGAAAAAAAATCAGGCATGGAGAGGGCAGGGTTAGATGGGATACTGGGAAGAAATTCTTCCCTGTGAGGGTGCTGAGGCCCTGGCACAGGTTGTCCAGAGAAGCTGTGGCTGCCCTACCCCTGGAAGTGCCCAAAGCCAGGTTGGGAGCAATCTGGGACAGCGGAAGGTGTCCCTGCCCAAGGCAGGGGTAGAACTCAATGATTTTTAAGGTCCATTTCAACCAAATTGTTTTGAGACTCTATGAAATGTGACTCTTCTTGCTAACACAAAATGAAGTTGCAGTGCCAACCCTGCACTATTTACTCACTAGACAAATCTCTGGAATACTTTTTACTTATGACCTTACAACCAACTCACAGATCGTAATGCTGATTCCATTTGGGGTCCAACGTGTTCTTCACAGTGTCAGTGGAATGGCACTGACCTGACCCATCCACAACTATTTTAGCAAATGGGTCAGGAAGTCCTGTGGAAAAGAAAAGGTGCTGTTACAGAGTCCTTTGTTTTGCTCCTTCCAAGACAATGCCATTAGAAGCTCCCACTCAGAAAGGACAGTTGCCATTATCCTTAAAGTATTTTAGTAAGTCCTGTGTTTGAGGTGGATGCTCTTGGTACCACAGCACAGAGCTGTGAGCAGCAGCCTGACTGTGGTTCCATCAGACTTTCAGCTGGAATTTGTGAGTCCTTGGTGTTTCCAACCCTGAAGTCCACACAATTTACAACCCAGAGTAACTGTACTCCTGTAGTAATGCAGTGCAAATGACACACACAGATGAGCCTCCACAGTAATGCACCATCTCCAAATAAATCTTATTAATCCAGAGCAGAAAATTACACAATTAGGACATACTTACTGAAGAAATCTTTCTTTGCGAGATTCTTGGCACATAATACTGCAAAACAAAAAAGCAGATAAAGAAATCTTAAAACCATAAAAAAAAAGCTTTCTGGTAATCAGATCAGCTAAAATAATACCTGATCATAATTCATAAAAAAACACCTAAATATTAAATGTGACCATTGTTTTCTTTATCTGGGATTGGAATATTTACATATAAATTTGGCTTTGTATTTGCTACTTTAATTCTATTGTTATAACACGTAGAAGATTTAATTAACATCCCTTTGCATTAAAACCTCCTAATTTTCTTTACTTCATGTTTACACAAATGCTAAATCAGATTTTTGTTGCTGTTTCAGAACCCATCCATTTTAGAACAAGTGCTAAACATTTTCTGAACAAAGAACAGTTCTGGGATTCCTGGAAGAGATCTCTTTACTAAGTCCCATCAAATGCAGTGCAACCTCCTGCTCCTTGCACACAAAGTGTGGATACATGGTGAAACAAAGCATGGCAGGAATTGCAGAAGCAATCTGTAAATACAAAAAGGTTTGGGGATAAGTATGACAGGGCCTCACTTAGGAGAAAAATAAATATACTGAAAAAAATCTGCATCAAGATGTTTTCCTTTGAAAGGGCCACAAATGAGACATCATTTCCCTCTCTCCAATTCTACTCACCAGCACAGCAGTTTAAGAAAAAATTAGATCAGGAAACTCACATCAATCTCCATTTCTACCAGGCCTATTACCAGCTACAAGTCTCATTTTGCTTTTCCATAAGGACTGCTCAGTAGGATCTCAGCAATCCAAGTTGTTTAGTATCCATTAAACTCTTCTAACAGGCCAGGAAAAACAACTCCAGAGCCAAAGAGGAAAATATTAGAGCTCTAACTTATCTCAAACTAAGATCCAAGAAAGGAAGGTAACTATAAAAGACCTAATTACTGTTGAGGGAGTCTCTTTCCCCAGTGGGAAAAAAAAAACCTTTCAGCATGAGAATGAAGGCTCAGAAGATAAATCAATGGCCAATTCCCCAGGTATGGACCATTCCCCCTTCTCATCTCCATCTCCCCTTCTTCCTGAATTACCCTCAATCTCACTGTAATTCTATACTGGGGAAAGGGAAGGTGCAAAGAAACAAATACTTTATTTATTTATTTTTATATACTTCTACTAGAATTCCACCTCTCAGTTCCAGAGAAACATTCCCTATGTAACACAGGCAGCAGAGAAAAACTGCCTCAGCTCACGTGTCAAGCAAACAGACCAAAGAAATCCACTATTTAACCCAGAAGCTCCTGTGGAAAAAAATACACAAATCCTCTGTCTTAGTAATAATTAAAGCAGCCACACCCAGAAAGTATTTTTAGAATGGATTAAAAATTACTTATTTCTTACACTGGCAAACTGTATAATCAGAGAAAGCTTCTCTTGTATTTGTTTTAAACAACTAACCAGAAAGAGAAGTGTGCAGGACTATGGCAATTCAATTTGAAACAACACAGGATTAGAGAATCACCATCCGCTGCTCTGTGGAAGCATGACAGAGCAACCTTTAATTTCCTTTTCCTGTTGCAAGTGTTTCAGAGGAAAAACTTCTCAAGAAAGAGAGACAAGTAAGTACAAGCAAAATCACAACTTGAGCATGCTAGTACCAGCCAAAAAGAATTCTGAAGTTCCTGTGAGGTTTTTAAAATCAAATAACTTCACTTTGCCATCCCCAGTTTTAATACTAATTTATTGAGCTGGAGAAGGATGACATCTGCAATTTTCTGCATATGGTCTGTCCATATAATTACTACCTTTATTCTATATTTCAGGTGTGTTTCAAAATAGCAGCATAAATTTCTAAAGCTATTATTGAAGAATTATATTTTTCATTTAACTCTGTTCCCTCTGCCCCAGCCTTTCAGTCTACAGTAGATGAGCACAGCTGCCAATTTTCCACTCACAGCCTGTGAAACCCTCAATTTTCAGTTGCAAAAATTATTACTCTTTCTTGTAAGAAAAATATTGGCACAAAAGCTAATAGCTGAAATAAACCTTTATGGAGCAATCTCCAGAATCAGGCTGCCCGAGATGGACCATTGGCTCTGTTCCACTATTTGCATGTTAAACCCACTAGAGCAAAAAATATTTGCAAGAGCTGTATCACTTAAAAGCCACAGATTTCTAAATTTCAGTAAAAAAACAGGTGGCAAAGGTCAGCAACAGGAGACTTGGATGTGAAACCATGCCAGCAGCAGAGCAGACAGCCCCTCCCTGCTGTGCAAAGCTGGGACTGTGCCACATTTCCTTCTTAAACACATTTTCTCCAACAGGAGAGGACCTGATGGCTGCTACTTCAAGCCCCAAATTCAGGCACTTGGGTAGGTTTAGCTACAAAGGCTTAAAAAGTTATTAATTTTATCCCTGGTTCAGAGGTGGTTTAGGAGGATGAGACAGACCCTAAGCTCTTTACTCAGGCCTTGCCCAAATTCCCTCTTTGCCCATTTTCCAAAGTGCTTTTTTCTTTTAGCTTTTCTTTCTTTTAAACAAGAAAGGTTCTGGGCTTGTCGACAGGAGTGATCTCCCTGCATTTGTTGCAACATTACAAAAGGTACTAATTCTCCTGACTTGGGTATTTATGTTCTGCCTCCTCAAAGTCAACCAACTTGTTTCAGCCTGACACAGGATTTGTTTATGCTCCACTCCTGATTGTTGCACAGCTCTGAAGAACTTCTTTTTTTAATACAACAGATCCCAAACAACACTGAAACAATGTCTTTACATCTAGATTATAATATTTATAAAGGGATGGGAATGTTTTTTTAAGTACCTGACATTATTGAGATAATTTCAAAGGCCAAATTAGCCAGCTGGGTGAAGTGCTAGTGTGAAAGCATATTTGGCAGGAGGTGAAGAAAGGATGAGCCTTAGACAAAGTCAGTATTCACCCTGGGGATGTAACCTGAGTGAGCTGAGAGGTTCCTCTGCCAGGCCCTGGTTGTCCACCCTGCCTCCAAACAGAAATGAATCATCTGCTGTGGTTCAGGAGGTGCTGCAGGAGCAGGACTGGTACAGTGAGGAGAGCATGGAGTGGCACCAGTGTCTGAACAAGCCGGCTCAGAATTGCATCAGAAAGCTGCTAATTCACCCTGAGACACCATCCTGCAGCAAGGGCAGCACTTGCAGGGAGCCACAGAAAAACAGTCTGGGATAGGAACCATTTCAAACATTGCCAAGTAAACAGAGCCTGACTCTGCATCAGCACCAGATTTATTCCCATACACCAAAGAATGTCTCAGTTTGGAAGGGACCCATAAGGATCACAGAGTCACACACACCCCATCCCAGTGCACACTGCTAAGATGTTACAAGTGTTTCCAGCTGCACAGCCTACAAACGACACAGTTTCCTGGGGGGAAAAAGTAAAGTAAATAAGGCCGGTGATGAAAATATTCCATAAGCCCAGCCTCTACCAATGCAAAACAGCAGGCAAATGTGCACCTGGGACTGCATTCATTCACACTTTGCAAGTTAAAGGTAGGAGCCTCCAAGCTCAAGTTAAGGACCTTTACATGTGGATATGATCTGAGCTAACCATGGCCTTCAATTTAGTATCCAAGTTAATTTTGGAGACAGGACAAGACAAACCAGCAGTACGTCCACATCTTCCTTAGAAAACGTAGGTGGGGGAGGTCACAATGAACCATGCTGGCAAATTCCCTTTCAGCCATCTCTGGCCTTCCCTTGGATATTCCAGGTTAATTATTTATGCTTGTACAAACAGGCAACCAGATTCCAGGATACATTCATTTTACTTTGTGACAGAAGATAAACACAGGCCAGCAGGCTGATGGCGTAGAAAGGACTTCACTTAGTATTTCCTTCTGCATAGACCATCTTTAATCACAGAGATAAGTAGATAATCATTACAAGCACCACAGGCTGGTTGGTTTGTTCTAAGATAGAAGAAAAGAAGAACAATGAGGCTTTGGAATAGAAAGTAATAAAGATCTTGACATAAAGTTACTGCACACAACTGGAAAATGAAAAAGGCTAAAAAGCATGCCAAATTTGAGGCATCCAAGTAATGGAAATATCTCTGCTAATGCTTCAAAGTCTGCAAAGGTTTTGCTTGTGAACTTGGTGCCCTGTGTTGGAGGTGGCCTAAGCAGGGACAGTCCCATGTGTGTGCCAGCTCACAGCCTGCTTTCCACAGCAGAAATCCCATCATTCTGAAAAACAGTTTTGGGAAGACTGCATGGCAAAAATAATGTACACGAAGTGGAAAAAAGCCTCCTCCAAAAAAGGAGAAAAAAAGCAAACATCAGCTATTCATCACATACTGCTCCAACACCCCAAAGCTCATGGCCCACAATTAAAATCTTTGCTGATTCTCTTATGTGAAATCACATCTCGTCCAAACAGTTCTGTGGATTTTGTGGAAAATACTCAGAAAACCACAAGCAACCCCTTCTGAACCGCCCTGAGGAATGACTCGGCTTACAGTTGTGTTCTCTGCACATAACCTTAAATGAGACTTCACTGCAGATAAGGTCTGGTTTTATTTCTACTACCAGACGATCCGTGAAGGTTTTACATGTCTGGTTTTTTTAAGGATGGCAATCATTTATATGTGGTGGGGTACAAAAAAATGGTTTTATGGGAAAGGAAAGATGGCTGAAGTGTGTAAAAATGCAGTTTCTCTATGGCTAGCCACATCACTGAACTGAAATACACCACTTTATTCACAAATTGCACTTTAAATTGTCGCCACAAAGGCCAAGGTTTCTATTCTAGTCATTTTTTTGTTTGCTTTAGGAATACTTTTGGTCTTTCTCTTTGTTTGCTTGAGACTGAAATGCATAAATCCAGACTGCTTTAACTTCTCAGTAACCGAACCCGAACCGCTGCAGTGCCTGTGAGCACGAAGAGATAAACAAACCCACAGCCTTCCCTGACATTTGCCAAACAAGCCAATTAGCTGTATGGAACTAATTTCATCCTGACATGCACCCTGAGTGGCCTTCACTAACAACCTCAGCATTGTGGTGCCAATGAGATTTGCAATCTGAGACACAATCCAACTAAAAACTCCCAAGACCCCTCTGACTTCAGGCCCTGCATTCATGTCTTGATACTGGAAGGCTCTGCCTGAACTCATGCTAAACCAGACCCTGACTACCAGATTAAAGCAAGGCTTCATTATAAAACCCTCAATTCTCAAAGAGTCACTAGAGTTGATACACGAACCCTTTTTGTGGCCCTTTTGTGTAGGCTGCAGTAAAAATCAAAGCCTCTTTTCAAGGCATGATCTCCTCGTGGGTTGGAACTTGGCTTCATGTAGCCAGTTGCAAACACTAGACAACTTTGAAGAGATCTTCAAAAAACCACACACCCAGAAAAAGCCATTTTTATTAGTCCATTAACATGTCGTTAAAGTATCTACTTAGTCAGGAATAAAAATTCCATCCTACCTGAGCAGAAACCAGTCACGAATGAGAGGCAGCTCTCCTACTGCAAACAAAACCAAGTTGACAAAACACAACAGCTTCATCTCCATTCCTAAGAATTACTCAAACTGAAAAATTCTCAAACAATAAGTCTTCACATAGAACCAGCAAGGGCTGACTTAGCCCTCAGCAATATAAATCATTGAAAAACCCAGCACAGGGCTATTGGAAGAACAAGACTCATTCCCTGTTCCCTGTAAATTCCCTGTTATCTGAGACTGTGTGCAGCACAAGACCAGTAAAACAAGTTTAAAAATTAACTGACTGAGATGTAAAACTTGGAGAAACACTGAAGAGTTATGGAATCACCTGAAGAACTTTGCAGGGATAAAATGGGAGATCAATAGGAAGCTGAAATAATGCTGATGTACAGAATCTGAGAAAGCCACACAAATCAGAGGGGGGAATAAGCTTATCAATTGCTCTTCATGCCAAAGTTTCTCTCTCTTCTTCCCCCTCTGCTCACCCCTAACAAATACCTGAGATAAAGGTTACCTCTCAGATTAAATCTTTCATTAAATCCCAGTTATTGCCTCAGTTTTCTTATGACTTTGCAATGGCTCCCTCTAACCCAGGCCAAGAGCCTTGTCATACTCTCCACACAGCTCCCCATTCCTAGACAGACATAAACCCTGAGTATCCCCAAATGCTTGAGTCTCACAGACACACCCTCAGCTCTGAAAGCAGAAGCTGCCCACGGGGTTTATCTGTCCCACGTGTCACTCAATTTGTACTTCCATAGGTGATTTTTCTTTTAAAGTTCATGTTTTAGGGCAAACCTTTTGTAGATTGCTGTTTCACCTCCTTCAGCAAATTGTTCTTGGCCCTGCAGTGGTTGCTCAGATGTAGGAATTACAGCCAGAGATGCTGGGCAAGAGTGAGACTCTAACTGGTGACACCTCCTCTGTCCCCAAGATGCCCCTGAAGCTCTGTCTTCCCTCACATCCCTTCCACTTTCTCTTTGCTGGTTGTCCAAAGCACAACCAGTATCTGTGAGAACTGGAATTTACGAGCCAAGCCAGTTATTACTGTCACCATTTTACAGCCATTCCCAAGAACACCCCATCAATTACACAGCTTTACCAGGAAATTTGTTAACAGAACATAATGTAATTTATACACACTGTATGGTTTCTAAAACTCAGTCCTCCACCCCCACCAGTACATCTCTCAGGACCACAGCCAAGCAGCACTGTAATTCTATAAGGAGAGATTGTCCAAATTCAGTCAAGATTTTGCTTTGTTAAAGTGTCCAAAACCAGTCTCCCTATTCCCTGAAAACAAAGGATACGCTCAGGCTTCAGCTACAGCATCAGCTTCTGTATACAGTAGTAAGATACAAGAATACCTGCAAAAACCTCAAAATTACTGTTAAACCCACACAGAATAATATGCTGTTCTCAGGGCAAATATAACCTCTTAGTTGAGAGCTAAACAAAACAATTTCAATGAAAAAATTCCTGCTGGAAATACAAAATGGACTTTTCATTTATTCCACACTTCACAGTGCAAGTTACAGTTACTGGGATCAACAGTAACTCTGCTCTGGAACTCTTCCCTTATTCAATCTTTTGCATCTCTAACCACATGCATTTGTATTGAATAATTCATATTTCCAAGAAAGTGGTGTCTATCCAGACAGACATAATTGTACACCTTGCACATTCTTGTGCTCACACTTTGGATCAGACACAACGTGAGCTGTGCAACATCACCACCAAAATAAAGCTAAAAACACACCAGGAAACTACGTGGCTCAATTCTCTTAAATGGCATTAAACTAAGGAATAAATCCATGCTGAAACCTCAATACTTTGCTTTTATAGTTACCCAAGCACCACAAAAGCATCTGGAAAAAAATTCCTAAAGCATGAAAAACATGTTCCTCCACCCACATGCACTCATAACTCGGATTCCAAACTGAATTTTACTAAGATCGCCAAAAATATTTTGTACTTTTAACACCACAGAGCTTTCAAAGCATCTTTTTCAAATCCCTAAAAGTGTCAGCACCTAACAGGACCCTGTTCTCATCCCACCATGGTTCACAAGAGGTCCCAGGTAGAGCTGGGGATCGAGCTCAAACCCAGCCCTAATTCCAGAGTCCCAGTAACAAAATGTCCTTTTTAAAAATCCTGTCCAAATGTTCAGATATATGAATTTGTTTCTCTAGAAAATGTGAGGTGAACAACAGTAAATTAAAAATCAAATATAGAAAACAAACTCTGAATGCTTTAGATATTGCTGAGGCATAAATTAGGTATGAAATGGTTGACACTCCTGTAGCAGAGAACAGTGCCTGTGCTCAGTCAGCGTTTCAGGGAGGTGTGTTTCATTTAAGGTCTCTGATCTTCATTTTCATAAGTTCAAGGTATAAAGCCTTGAATGCCTTATTTTCATTACCAAAAAGAAGCCTAGAAGGACTCTCCTGTGTAGCTGGTCATTTCTTACTAATTCAGTACATGAAAGACTTTTCCAATAAATATTATGTTCATTATAAAACACAGAAATTTAGATTCTTCTTCTTCTCAGATACTTCTCTCCGGGGCTACCCAGACCACTGCTACAACTGCATGTTTTATAAGCAGTTTGTGAGGTTCAAGTTACAAGTATGTTTCAGTACTAAGCTTTTTTTCTCCCACAGAACACCATCCAATTAATGGACTTCGAGCTTTTACAAGCCATTCATTTCCTAATTCCGTAAGGAAAACCTGCACAACTGCTCTCTGCTGCTTTATAAGGGAGGAGAAAGTGCAGAACAAGAGACCAAAACCAGAAGCAACACATTTGCGGGTGCTTAACTGAGCACTACAATTAGTAGAATGCACAAGCACTCACACCAATTAAACCAGACCCAGCCTTGGGGTCCTGTCCACGGAGCAAAATGCGTTTAAAATGTCAGGAACACAGCACACAATTCTGTAGTTTCTAAGCCAGTACTACCTCCAGCTCAATATATAAATATTGTCTTGCCTCAGAATAGCTGCTTATTATGCAGAAAGCAGAAGGGAGTCTGACCTGCTGCTGCAGAACATGTGAAACCTGTGAAAGAAGAAACCTTGGTACAGAAAATCTTGGCAAAGTTTGAGTAGATACAGCCAAGCAACAGTTCAATAGAAACACTGAATTATTGTCTAACAGCAAAAGGTCTACAACTTCCAAGCTAAAACGAAGCAGATTTCTCAGTTTAAAACATAAAACATATGTTTTGTATCTCTAAAGAGTGGCTGGTATTTACATTCCTTCACATACAGGTAGTGTCAGTATTTCAACAAAGTAATTCGAATGTTAAGCACTATTGTAAAGGAGGGGAAAAATGTAATTTAACACATTCTCAATCTCAATTTAAAACTGAGATTTGTTTTTCCAGACAAAACTAGTATTTGACTTCTTTGATATCTTACTGCAATTAAATAAGGTATAAAGTCAACTTTACAGGAACAAAAGTTTCCAATTGGGGTATTTTAATAAACTACAAAATTAATGTCTGGTTTTCATCAAGTGCTAAGTAGATTGCTCAAAAGCAAGAACACTGTTATTCAAAAAATGAATGGTGTTATGTGTAAGTTGTAAACTATGTAAACTATTAGCTCATCCCACGGGGCTTAAATGTATCAGTAAAAGAGTTATAGTTAAACAATCCACGGGGAACGTTGCCTTAGTGCTCAATACTCAGTGTTAAACTGAAGGTTCCTTGTGAACCAAGAGCAGGAAGCTGGCAAGAGAATCACTTCAGTGACCCAGGAAGCAGCTGATGCTGAGATTAACTTCCAGCAAAATAAAGGGGAAAAAAATCCCTGTTCTAAAATCACTGAAAATATAAACCAACAAATTTTGCCAGAGTAATTTTTAGAAGCTCGTAAATAAAAGTATAAAAACACTGATAACCATCGTGGTCACAATGTTCAAGAATCCACATTCCTTCATTCATATTGAAACACTGAATGAAGAATTTTCAGTACAAAAATTCCACAGGAAAATTGGGCCTACAGGCTACTACATACACAGAAAGAAGAAACTTCAGAACTCTGCAGGAGGCCTAACTTATTTCAGTATAACCCAGACTAATTTTGCATTTCTTTAATAACTGGAAATCTTGTAACAAGCAATTGCTCAAAATCTATTGCAAAGAATAACACTTACCAAGCACCTCTTCTGGCACTACTAACTCCAGTAACTGCTACAGGACAAATTCCAGCAGGTACTGGATGACTTTTCAAGAGGCACAGTCAACATCCCAAATTTTTTTGCAAGTAAATGAAAAGCATTTTTTCTTTCAGGTAGGGCATCAGCACTGTATCACTGCTTTACCACCACATGCCTCAGGTTAACAAATGCCTCAGAAACTTTCCCTGATTTCCAGCACATCTCGCTGTTTTCCATGCTTGGATTTTAACTGACGTATGCTGAGTGCTTTTTGGCATGTTTGGAAAGAAACATAAAAAGCCTCAAGTCTTGTCATGTAAAGCTTTTCAAAGCCATGAGCCTTGCTGCCAAAGAAGCTTTTTCATGCTCTTAGAGCTTTTGCCTTCCTTACTGTCAGACCCACTGTTCACTTTGCAGTCAGCATGGTCACAAACACCTGAGATGGAGCTCTGAACTGACCCAGAGCGAGCACTGACTCAAAAATCAGGGCACTGAAAGCCCATTTTCAGTGAAGAGTTAAGGGAGCACAAAAGCCCAGAGCCATGAGTTCATTTTGTTCTAGGCTACTTAGAGAGTGGCCAGCCAAAAAAACTGAACCAGCTGGAATTCATTCCCAAGTACTTCTCTCTTCCCAGAGCTCCCTGGGCTGTCGTTATCAACCTGAGAATAACAAACATATGGATCATCAAGATGGAGTTGGTGCTGGAAAGAAGTGGCAGAGCCTAATGGCCCATAATAAATGAAGTCTTGATCCTAACTTGGATCATAGTACTGAGGTATAAATGCTTTTAATGTCTTAGGGGAAAACTGCCCACACTAGATGGAATTAAACATTCCACTGACTTCTCTTCTTGATGGTTTCCTTGTTACCAACTCTTGCACACATCTATTTTTGTCTTCATTACCATTCCACATTCAAATTATATCCATCAGATTCCAGACAATTCAAGATGCATGTGTAAAAAAATGGGAGAAATGACACTTTGACCATCCAGGTAAAATTTTAAAAAATAATTCAGGCTGATTAAGTGCTGAGCTACAAAATGGACCAATTATCTTAATTTTCTATACAAAAGCTAAAATAAAGTCCAAAGTTTAAAAACATGAAGAGAGAAGAAAAATTGTGTCCGCCCAAATTAAATTCTTGGCATCCTTTCTCATTTTGAATGAGGTGTCTTACAATATTCTTTTTAACTCCTGGAAATTTTTTCATTCTCCAGTAGCTTGTTCCCCTTTATAATCCCTTCCACCATCCGCCCAAGAGGCTACAAATCGTTCTCCAATGTCTTTATGTCTCTTTTCATTTGTTCAAAGAACTCAGCTCAAACTCTCCTTGTTTACAAATGACAAACCCAAGGCAGCCCCAAACACCCATGTTTGTGGAGGGCACCGATGCTAAAAGGTGAGCAGGCACCTGGACACCTGCCAGGGCATCAGCTTGTCTGGGCTTATTAACCTGGGCCTTGTGCCAGCCCTGCTGAACCCAGGGAGGGAGGTGGGGAGGTGACAGTGGTGGGGGACTGCAAGCAGATGTGCAGGAATAAGGAAGATGTGGCAGAGGCGAAGGAGAATGGGACAGAAACCAGGCTTGTTCCAAAAAAAGACTGCAATTACAAAGATATTAATAACTTTGTAAAGCCAAATTGTTATCATTCATTCACCTACTTTTGCTCTTTTATTAACCCCAGGACTGAATCATTGTTTTCTTCTACAGGACATCTGTCCAGCTCTCACAGGGAAAACATCCCTAAGTAATAAACTTTCCAAGGAATTAGTATGAAAGCTTTTACACAGAGGAAGAAAATCTGATTTAATAACCAGTCCCATTTAAAAACTACAATGAGAGAATAATATGTAAGAGACTTTTTGGTGCTGCCAATTCTACAGGATAAGTCTTGTCTACAAGAAGCACGTAGACACACACCCTCCAATCCACCTAATCACCTATTAGTCACACAAGTGGTAAATCCCTAAAAGTACTTTGGCCTGGGCCATGCAAATGCTGGATGAACTGAGTTACATCAGTTCTCATCTGATTTCCTGGCAATGAGCTGCACGTGACTGCTGCTGTGCCTGAGGAAATGTGGGTCAATCCCTGCGCATCGGGGCTGAACGTGCCGCTCTCGAGGGACACACGCAGTCTGTGACTCAGGAGCACCTGGCTGGCAGGAAGGAGATTAGTGCTGCTCCGTGCTGGGGCATTCCCTCAGCACTGCCCATCCTCTGGAATGGCATCTCAGAGCACTCCAGAACTCCCTCAGCAAAATGCTCCATTCGAAATGTTCAAGTGATGGAGAAGGCTGTCAGGCACATGGCATGACAGCAGCCACTCATAGGAAACTTCTTCCTCCAGTAGTAATTAATTACCTGTGGTGCATGGGTGTAAACATGCAGATCTCACAGTCGTGTGTCTCTCAGCTGAGCAGCAGCAGGATGGACAATCCAACACTGTCACTGCTTTGGAGCAGCTGGGGGCCTGGAGCAGGATTCCTCCCAGGGCATGCATGCCCTTGCTGGATGTGGTTAACCAATAATCTCATGGTAGCATCCTCTTCTTCCAAATCTGATCTCCAATTAGTACCAAAGTTCAGCAGATCTCTGTTATATCTGTGTTATGGCTCTCTCACACAAGCAAAGCCACCCTCTTCACTTTAGGTATTTTAAGCAAAATGTCTCATTCTTGCATGACCTAAGGGAGGCAAAAACTGGGAGCTGAATGGCACCAAACAGGACTCTATGAAAAGAAGGCTTTTATTCCAAATAAAGCTGTATCAGCCTATGTGTTACTCCCTTGTTCGAATCATATAGGCCAGCATCTATTTAAACTGCCAAGCTAATGACTTCAAATTTGATCAATAGTCTCTGTTTATTCAGCCAAGTGCTACTGACAGTCACCAGGGATGAACAACAAAACAAACACACTGGTAAGAGCCAATCCCTGGTTGAGCAAGACAATCCAATCTGTGCTGGCAAATACCCTTCGATTGGATGGGGAGGTGGGGAGGGAGGTCTGTTGCCCACGGACACAAACACAGCCCCTCTCCTCTGTGCCCACAAAACATTTTTCCACATTATTCTGCTAACAGCCAGCTCGTGAGCTGTGTGAACTCAAGCAGAATTAACATCACTGAGTGGCTCCAACTCTTATTGTGTGCCATTGCAGCTATGCTAAAATATTTCCATTTGTTGTCAGATTAAGCATGGCAGGACATGACAACAAGAGGATGTCACTAAGCCTTTGGGCCACAAGCAGTGACTTCCCTCATTGTCACCTTATCCACTACAGAAGGAAATTTCCTTTGGAGAAGCTTCAAGAAAGACTGGAATCATCTTCTTGAAAGCAGGACAAAATAGCCCTCGACTGAATCTCCAGCCAAAGGATGCAAGGAATGTTTTAGTTACAGACTGGCTGCAGAGAGCAAAATAAAAATAGAGTTTAGAATGAAAACAGGTAAGTAGAGCATGCGTAGCATTCTAGCACAGATTTTTCTTTCAAAACAAATAAACATTCTCATTGCAAAATCAGTTTCTCAACAGTGGCTTAACAACAATATATGAAGACCTTTCTTCCATGGGCAATTTTTATAAACAACCTGCAAGTTACTTGCTAAAGGAACCTCCCTTTCAAAGCTCAAGTGAATCTGCAGTCACAAAGACTGGGATCCGGGTGAAAATGTTTTAGTACATTATTCCAACCAGGATGTTCGGTCACAGTTTTTTCACCTTTATACATTCATCACTTTGCCTGTCAACAGCACCTGTTTCCACTTTCCTTGTACAAAATGTCAGTGTCCATCACATCAATAAATTACAATCCCACTACTGCTCTGAGATACCTTGATCAAAGGTATTACATAAATAAACAGGAGCCTGAAGGAAAAATACGATGCCTCTTCCTATACAACATTAATGCACATTCACACACAGGATTTTATGCAAGTGACACCACTCGGTCGCAGGATCCTGTAAAAAAAATATGAAGAAAGTGCTCTTAAACCAAAAGTTCTTCATCAAACTACTATATTAGCACATCCAAAGCTCAGAATTAATTGTAAAAAACCCAGCACATGAGGACAGCTGGTTCACTCAAAGCCTAAGACGTTTGCTTTCCACTTTAAATTTATTAAATAGATTGAATACATTACATTTCGCATGGATGGTTAACAGTGCTAATATTCCAGACAAAATGAAATGCTGCATGAGGAAAATTCTCACTAGGGCTACCTCCTCCTGGATATATTCCTCGCTCTCACAGTAATTTAGTATAACGGAGGCCTAACATTTTCACTGAACAGGATTACAAAAACAGCTCTCCACAGTTCATGGCACAGAAGCTCTCAGAAATATCTATTTCTTCACTACCTTCTCCACACAGGGAATGCACTTGAAAAACAGGCTGACACTTGCTTTGTGGGAATAATAAAATAATATAATGTTGGTTGCTTTGTTTTTATAAAGAAGGTGCCTCTTGTTTATCAAAATAGCTGAGATATTAAAAGCCAGCCTTTTATTTGCATTCGTATCTGAGAGGACTTGCACACCTTGGAATCGGATATTGTCCAAGCACTGAATGACAAACTACAGATAAACCCAAAAGAGAGGAAATTGTAATAAAAAATTTCCACAAGAGAAAAACCTTTAAACACCATTTCACTCCTTACTCCAATAAGCTATGTGGCACTAATTTGAAGTGATAGTGCTGCTCTTTTAATTAAAAAATGCCAGTAGGAGGTTGATGCAGTGGCCGGTGCTGGAAGCTGCATGCTCGCAGGGCACAGCTGAAGCTTTGTGTCAGGAATTAAGGCACAACTTCAGCTGGGTGAAAAGGCAAAACAAAAACCCCTAAATCCAAACAAACATATAGGGTGTGTTATTAAAGGTGATTGATAAAGTCATCTGGATGTTTGCCCCACACAATGTTAAATTCTGGGGGAATAAAAAGCCAACAAAAACCCCAAACACTCCCACAGCAGTTCATGAATCTTGGTTTACCTATAGGGTATGGGACTTAATTCAGATATATTCCTCCCCTTCCTACCTCAGAGCTCCTCTCTCACTTTCCCAGGTTGCTCCTTCCACATCTCCTGTGCACAAGGCTGGGACCAGGACCATTCTGTCAGACCATAGGAGGCTGGATTTGCTCTCCCAAGCTCCTCATCTCCCTGAGTCTTGAGCCCTGGTATGCTTAATGTCTCTGCCTTTATCAAATTTGACTGAAGTCAGATGAAAAGCCAAAAATTAGTTAGAGGAGAATGACAGGTGAGATCCCTTTTCAGCCTGGTAATTTTTCAGTCTGGAAAAAAAGATTAAGCTTGTCCTGTAAGTTTATCCATCAGCCTGACGGTCAAATAAGGCAGTACTTTGTCCTGAAAAGTGTAGACAGCTTCCACATTCCAGGTTTCACTGCTGATTTGTGAAACACCAAGAGGCTAAAAAACTGATTAAACTACAAGAAATCCTCACAAAAATATTTGCTGGATCATTTCCCCCTCGGTCTTGCAACATCTTAATTCCAACAGCTCAGAAGAGGCCAGCAACCACATCCAGGGCATAAAAGAAAAGCTCTACATTGGCATCTGGGAGCACAACAATCCTTAAAACCAGAGGCTGCTCCTCCTGATACAGCCTCCCTGGAGAAGGAACATCCCAGAAACAAGCAGGACATTTTTCCTTTACTTGGCATATGGAGCAGCAAAAAAAAGTCAGTTTATCCAAAAGCTTCTGGTATATTTACTCACCACTCCTACAATGACTATTTCAATCACGTTTACACTACCAGCATCATCTCAAACATCACAGATAAATCTGTTTTCTTCGGCTGTTTCAAAGTCTGTTTTCTCTCTGCACATTTGCAGGATTTACATCCTAAGGCAATGAGAAAAAAACCTGTTACTACTTTCCAACTGGGCTTTATTTTTCCCTTTTTCCCCCCTTTCTATCAAAAATAGCTCTCATCTACGTTCTAGCTCAATTTGGAAGTTGCACATGCAGACTTGATAAGCATCCTGCAAAGGAAATGCCTTGAATTGCAGACTACTTACAACACATTTTCCCAAGTAACTTTTTATAAACCTCATTTGATGGCTGGTTTGCTAATTTCTATTGAAGCTTATCAAAATATTATTTGCAACAAGTCAAATTACTTCTCTGATTGCACAAGTAAAAAAAAAATCATAAAAGAAATGACTGTGACTCAAAGTCCAAGCCAAGCTGCTGGGTTATGCTGAAGTGTTATTTATCTGGTTACCAGACAGACCTGGAACTCCATGGAGGTGTTTAATTTTAAACTAAAGAACACAACACAAAAAAGGACCTATTTACATGTTTCTTCTGTTTGCCAAAATCTCCTTCTAGATCTCCTTCTAGGGCTGGTGACAGCACAATTATTGGAGCTGATTCCATTACCCTCAGCAGATCCAGGGGTTGCAGGCCTGGGTTAGGCTGCCTGGCTGTCTCACACAGAGCTCAATAAATGAGCTCGGACACATTAATTAATATGTCTTCAAACCAGTCTATTAACATTAAATTCCCTAAAATTCTTGGAAAGAAGGAATAAAAGATGTAGGTGTTCCCATTATGGCACATTAGCTGTATACATAGCATACTATTTTTAGTTAATTATTGCCCAATATGCAGATAGAGAGCCACTTATTCCTACACCCTGGGCTTTTCCAGAGGCAAATTTAACACTGGATTATTGAATGAATGACAGGATCTCTGGGAAAAGATGCAGAGATTTAAATCTGAGTGTGGTTACATCACAGAACTTGGTTATATCACACAATTACCAAGTTGTATAAAGTCATTAAAGCCTGAGTTCAGCACTGAAGCCCTTCTCTGACTCCAGAACATTCAGAGGCTGATGGACCATGCTGAGTCTCACAGCTGAACCATTCTCTGGCACCTTCTGGCTTCCCTAACCTCACTTCTTCCTTATAACCTCATCTCACCTTATTTCACCACTCATCTGTGCAAGGGGGACCTCAGCAGAAGTATTTTCACTCTGGTTAAAAACAATTTCAGGGCTGGGTTAAATGCATCAGCCGATCACAGCATAAAAACACTTCACTTAAGGGATAGCTGGGAGATGAAAAATTAGATACACAGCAATTCCCTGCCAAATCCAAAAACCACAACATTTCAGGCAATATTATTTTTTTTTCACTAAGCCATTTCTGCTCTCTCTGATCTGCTCAGTAGGGTATTTACAGGCACATGAGATATGAACATGCCCACTGCAGTACTTAGTGTGACCATTACCTGCCTGCAGATGTTTTTAAGAAAGAGACACTGCTCGGAATTCCTTGGAATATAAAGCACTGAAGTATCACTTCAAGAGACAAGAAAATTCACCCAATTTCTCTTTCAAAGGCTGACATCAGACTGTTAGCTTACGCTCACCCACTCAACTGCAAACCCAAAGTTTACCAAATGTAATGGATTCTCTTCCTTTAACATTAAAGGAGCAACAATGAGGTATCTGCTAATTAGACTTACACTTGCAAAATAAGATATTTTAATTCTCAGTTGAAGTGAAGTTCCCATATGCTTATAAAAATGTCTGCACATGGGAAGGGAACCAAAACACATCAGCTGCAAGGACAAAGAACAAGGATTCCCTGGGAAATGCATCAATCACTGCAAGTCTGAATCAAATTGAAATTCTTCATTTTTCTAAATCCTACACTTGTGTAGTCAAAAAACTATGTTAAAGCAACAGTACAATCCATATATTCAGTTCATTTTTGGTCTGGAGTTTTGGGGTTTTTTTTTCTCTTGCTCTTCAGGAAAACAGAGCACATGTATTTCTAAAGATGTTTCCTTTCCAATAAACTTTTCAGGTCATACACCCCATGTACTAAAGAATGTGAAAACACTGACCACAGGGATTGAATCTTCTGCTGCAATGTCCGCTTGGCTTTAGGGGTGCAACACAGACCAGATCTGGCATGCAAAGAAGAAAGGTCAGGGCCATGAAAAAATTAAGTCTGGACTGATGTGAAGAGTTGCCAAAATAAATAAATTATTTTCCAGTATAAATAAGAAAGGCAACTATCTTCAGTGTTTTATCCTTTAATTTTAGGAGAAAAATACAAAGGAGAGCTTTTAATATTGTCCTGGAAACATCAGGGAGATAAATTAGAAGACTAGAATTTAACACATACAAATTTAATTTGCTATTTTGTGACGTAAACAAGATATGGAAACTTTAAATTGATGAATACATAACCATTTTATTTTAGTCTAATTATTAGAGGAAATGGGCAGATATTTAAAGAAGACAAAACTGTAACCATATTAAAAGGTCAACAAAAACGCTATTTTTCCTAATTCACTCATCCAAAAATGCCATTTTACTCCAAATAAAGCAATGTATCTACAAAGATCTCATCAACTTGAGGAAAAAAGATTGAATCCTATCAAAAATATTTCTTTTCATGCTACTGGTTACCTAGAAAGCAAAAACTCCTGCAAGAGAAGGATAACAGCAGGTTACCTATGAAAGAAAAAGAAACAGATTTTAATTTCTTCAGCAGACCTTCAAAATGAGTTGGGAAAGAAATATCCACCGTTCAAGAAAACCAACCACGGGTAAAACTGCACATTAGTGAGGACATTCAGGGACACTCAGCACTCCTGGAGTACAACAGGCAGAGCAGTGGTCAATAATCCTTGAAGTCGATGGCGTGCTTTAACACTGCCCTTGCTTCCTAAACTGCTGTACTGCCTCAGGAATCAGGACCTCGAGTGTAAAATGGGAAGCTGGTACAAAGTCCAATTCCACAGGATTTTCCATCGTTTCTTACAGTTTAGGATTATGAGCTTAACCCATTTGAACTGCTCCATCACACAACAGCCAAGGCCCAGGGCCAGCGCTCACCGGAGCTGCTGCTGTGCCAAGGACAATTCCCTCCAGCTGTGGTGAGGTGAGCACAGCTGGAACGGCTGCCTGCAGCATGGCAAGCTCACTGCAGGGATTGTGCACTATTTTTCCATTACTCCCAAACAATAATGGATTGTTTTACCCACAAACAGATGAACAAACCTTCCATTCAAATACTTTCTGCTAAATTGTATTAGTATGCGCAATAGTGCCCATATTCTCCAAAAAAAAAAACCCAGGGAAGAGGATTTTTCCGGGGGAGGGGAAGACGAGTAAAGCAGGCTCTGCCAGCTTTATCTATCTATGCTGGGAATTGGGTAGCCTTGGGGATTTTTGCCTGCTGTGCTTAGTGTCCTTGACAACAAGCCAGTTTGAATTTTGGCCTTTAACTTGACAAAAATGACTTACTGAAGAGGAAGGCATCAAGCTATTATAGCCCTGTGGAGAGATCCTTTCTGAAACAGCATGGATGCTTACTCTGCCAATTCAACTAAAGCATCATCAGATTTATCATCCTACACCCCCAAATATTCACCATGTAGCTGCCAGTTCATAGGATAATACGACAAAGAAAAAGTTTCATCCTTTCTGCCATGTTCTCCAATTATATTTTATGACTTTCCCAGACACAGAAAACTGTAAAATATCCCCAGGGATCCCCTCTCATAAATTACTGAATTTCCCCTTAAACACATGTGAAACAAAGTTTAAAAACATGTAGCATCTTAATGCTAATTTACCTACAGCCTCACTTAGCAAACATATATGTAGCTTTCTTCTTTTATTACATTAATACTTACATAAATAAATTGAGATATGTACCCTTGCTGTGTGGTTTAAGAAATCACTAATGTCTCTTCTGATTTTCTCTCCCAAAAACTTCCAACACATGACATGCACACACCTGAGCTTTTCAATGTTCAGCCCCTTAATCTAAATCCTAGAGCCAGACTTCCACAGGGAAGCTGAATTTGCACTGAAGCAGCTCAAGTGCCAGCACAGGCTTTTTTCCTCCAGCTTTCTCATGGCAGGCAACAAATTTTTGGCAACAAGGGTCAGCAGACCAGGAAGGAGACAACATCTTGAGTTACTGCAGCAGTATTGCAGGAGCTCATTTGTAAGCACCTGAAACATCACAATGTCTGAGCAGCAGCTTCCTCACCACCAGCCATAACAGGAGTGCTCCATGCCAGCTGGGCACAGGCTTAGCTGCAGGCTTGCCAACAGACATGGGAGAGAATGTTAGATGATATCCAGGGGAAAAGAGCTGCAAGTGGCTCAACGGCCATGCTGTCCTCACAGAAGTACCCCAGCATGGCAAAGCATCAAGGACCATGCTAAGACCTCAGTGAAGACATTCCCCAAAAGCTGAGCAGATCCACAACACAGTGGTTGTCAACCTCAAGACTCAAGATGGCATTCACTCCTCTCTGCCCCGATGATTGTTGGTGAGGAAAGAACAAACCATTTGCAACAGTTTATTTAGCTCTGGAAGAATAAATCAGCATCTGCTTCCATAAAAAAGATGAAAAATACCAAAGCTTTCAGTGATTATTCCAGACTTTGGTCCTTCTCACATTAATTCTTTGACTATTTCCAGAGGAATAATAAAAAAGAAACATAACAACAACAACAACAAAGATTCCATACTGAATTTAGGGGGAAAGATGGCAGATGGAACATCTCTTCCAGCCTGTTTTTTTTTTAATTTTCTCCTCACTCAAGTCTTACATGAACTGCTCTGCTGGGTACATACCTAAACACCCAACCAACTGATTTATCCACATTTCATCCAAACCATTCTGCTCCATCCCGCTGCCTCCACCAAGACAACCCAAACCAACACAGCAGTGAGTAGTTGACTCAAGAACCATAAATAGCAGCAAGTAATCCAACCAGATTAATCCAGCTCTAAGCATGGCAACTGGACTGGCTTCAAGGTGGGCAGCAATCCAGGTACACCTCCAAAACCCACACACATGGATGGTATTTCCATGGTGTACTTCTCCATTCCGTGACCCACCGAGCAAACATCCAGCCAGCTCAGGAACAACTGAGGGGGCTCGCTGATCTTTATTTACAGTGGTAATTTTAGCAGCCTTGGAGCTGCTGTCAGTAAAGTTCCTCTACCCAGCACACAAAAAATCATGGTGTAAGAGCAACCTCCTCACTGAGAAATTCAACACTGCTTGTATTTCCCTGGAACTGATGATTAATTTTGAAACACAAACAGAAAGAATGATGCTACAAAATCTTAGAAATGTGAAAGCTGCTTCAAGAAATGGATGAGAAAATGCTTCTTTGATTGGTGGGAAGTATGCAACCAAAAGGAAATCATAAACTGCACAACCACATCCCAAATTGCATTTTTTTATATGAAGACATTCAATTTGACAAAAGAAAGTTTCAAATCAGGAATAAACTAGTTATTGTTTCTACTTTCCCCGCCTGAGGGGAATATTCAAACAAACTCCTTTTGGTGATTTAATTTACTTCCACCAGGACAATGGTGCTGGCACAACTTTGAAGCAAAAAAGGAGACTTGCTCCCCTTAGCCTGCTCAGAGGAAAAGGCTGCTCTTTGGATTCCCACTCTGGCAGCCCAAAAATGTCAGCTGGCCAACTGCAAAGGCTGCGCTCTCCACTTCCTCCAGTGAAAGCAAGATTTGATTATCTCTAATATCCCCAGAGTTACATGCATCGAGCCTCTTTGCCATTCCCATCCATGGAGCTCTGAACAGTTACACATTTACCTTCACAAAAACGCTGCTGCTTCCCCAGGCAGACAGGGAAGGGAGGCACAGGGAGATTTAAGTGCCTCGCTCAGCATCACTCAGGAAATCTGCAGCCAAGCTCCAATCCCAGCCAGGGCCCCGCTCCCAGCACACGCGGGGAAGAGAAAATCCTTACGAGAACAAAATAACGAGACATGGATTTCGACACACTTCCAGATTACCACACTAAGTAAGTTTGGAGCTACCCAACTGCTGCTTCCCACTGTGTCCCTCATGGCACAAAGCTGGCTCAATATTAAATACCAGCTGCCAGGGAGGCTGGGATGAGCAGCCAGCTCTTCCTGCCTTTCTGCCCCCCACCTAGAACCAGTGGTCCTGATGCCCAGGCATAAAACTACAGCCAGCCCAGGATGTATGATCATGTCTGATTGAGAGGTCCTTACACAGATATTCATGGTTCCTGAACACGGGACAGGAAAGTGTCCAGGTCACCAATATTAGTGTTGCTATTGATCAGGCAGTTAACTCTGCTGCACTGATCAATACATTAGTCATGAAAGGGAAGCAAAACATCCTGACATTTGGGACACCCTTCAGCCTTTACAACAATCCTAAGTGAACGTTGCTCTAATGACAAACATAATGCTTTATCTTCTATTTGAAGTCACTGTATTCTTTTATGGGTTCCTTAAATTACAAGTGCAGAAAGTCCCAAAGCCACCCATTTTCCAGCTATCAACTGGCCAGGCTTCATGGCTGGGCCTTCCCTGAATGGCTGACTACACTGAGCTGTGCAGGATACCCATCTGTGTCACTTCTTCCCCCTTCCCCTTTCTTTGCCACTGCTAAGCACAAGCACCCTCCTTATCAAAATGTGTCACCTGCAAATCCCCACTGGCTCCCTTCTCACCTCACAGCAACCAGCTGCTTCATCATTGTCTTCCTCACTCCTCCCTGATGCTTCTGACACCACTTTCTTACCCCTCACACCTGGGAGGATTTTCACCTTCACCCACCTTCCAAAACTGCCACCACGAGCAGCAAACCTTCCCAGGCCAGGTTTTCCAAGGAGGAATTGAGGACTCTGAGCCACTGTGAAGTGAGGTGCTTGGAGAGGATTATTTGGATCCTCCGGATACACCTACTGTGACTTCTCTGTTGAAGAAACTGTTTTGCCATCAGTCCTCAACACTGCCATCTGACTGTACACGAGATCCTCTTCCTTCCTTCTCCAGCTGGAAAGTGATCCATAAAGTTCAACTTTCCTCAGTTCTAAGTTGGCCCCAGAAGCCAGCCAGCTTTTAACACCTCAGCTAAGACCCCACTGAAAAAGCCAGAACCCATGAAACCAGAACCAAACTTGCAGCTTTTTGGGTAAAGTTTCATGTTTAGTCCATTTCTTCATGGACTTTCCAGCTCCATCTGCAACCTTTGCCCACAAGCTACCTGGATCAGGGTGCCTCCCATAGCCAGCACAAAGAGACTGCAGCTTTCACCAGTGCTTGTGGGTGATATAAATGTGAGCAAGATGTGTGTAAGCCTTGGAGATGATGAAACCTTTGGAACTTCCCCAGGGAGCAGCAGCAAACAAAGGTTTCAGAGAAGCACAAGGATAAAAAAGGGAAACGTGCTCCGTGATGGTCCCTGGCCTGTGGACTGTGTTCCTCCTTGACCCAGCAAACTTTGAGCATATTTGGCAAGGACACACACTCACAGGATCACTTTATTTTTCCATCCTTGTGCTGGCAATTCTGCCACTGCTGCACTGCCCTGATGGCTGCACAGATAGGAAGAGACCACAGATTTAACAGGAAGTTTTCTCTTACTTTGCCTAGAACTGTTCCTAGGGACAAGAGACAAGGCCAGAGTATCTCTGGCTCTTGCATCACCTGCTGGAGTAAAGGCTTTAGTGGAAAGAAGAGGAGAAACTGAGATATGACAGGAAATTAGCATATTTGAGATCCACAGGCCACACAGTCATTTTAATCTGTCATGCAACTCATTCTTATATTGAGGTTTTTAATATTACTGCACAGGGTGCATTATTTACCATTTTACTTCATTACAATTTGCATCAGGCTAGGACTGATATCATTCTGTATAAGCTGGGAGATCACTTCTGGTAATCATCAGAGTATTAAGAACTTTTGGGTATATTCACATAAATAAACCCAACACTCTGCTAACACAAATACCTTTACAACAGATGAGGAAAAATTACGTCTTTTTAAAAAAAAAAATTACAGGAGGCTCGAGTACTGTTCCCTTGCCAGTCACCCAGTGAGGCTCACAGGCATCCTAAGTGGTATTTACACTGCTATTTTCAGTACTGCAAAACTTCAATGGTGCCTAATCACAGGAAACACAATGCAGGTAGTAAATCATAACAAACAAGGTCCTCTGTCTTGATTTAAACGTGCTCAAGTCTCCCAATAGCCAGGGAGATGAGGAAACAACAGCCAGGCTGGCTGCAGCTATTTGAAACAGGTAAGTCAGCACCCCAGTCCCAGCCAAGCCAAGAACTCAGCATTGCCCAACTATTCCAGAGCTAAACCTCTCCCAGAACAATTTATTTGTTGATTAAATACAGCAATTTTTGTCACATCACCCAGGTTTCCTGCTTGTAAAAAAAGATGTGTTTGAACAAGCAGGAGATTTCTTCAATACAGTTAAAAAATGGGGAGTAATAAAAAATAAATCTACCAAGTTGCTCAATAAACTGAAACTTCAGTCTGTTCCAGGAAACGTTCCCAGCTCGGAGAGAAGACTAGTGTATGCTCAAAGTAAAAAAGCATTTTGCTGCAGCATTCAGCCTTTAAAATTAAACCCAACAGCTTCTCTCTGTTATTTAAATGATCTCCTCCAGCTCAGAAGGGCTATGACCATGGCCTAAGTTACTTAACTCACATTTTTATTGACTGACTTGCATAAAAATAAGCCACATTAAGGACTGAGCTGACATTTGGTATACATCACCACAAAACTCATTTCAGATCAAACATCATTCATACAACCTAAAAATATTTCCAGCCTTCTCCCATCCAAGAAAAGGATTTTCAGATTTACATTATCCTTACAAACTTTGGTCTTCTGAAGCACAAGCAGTGCAGAATCAAAGGATTAAAAGAACACCAGGATTTTTATTTTTTTTGATCTGCCTCTGAGTGCGTTATGTGCCAGGAGCAAGTTAAATTGTAACTGCAGTTTCACTAGCACCGTTTTCTCATTATTTGCCAGTGTTTTATGCACCTACACACAGAAGATCCCTCTCCAGGGTTCAACTCTGGTCACCTAGAGTAGCACTGTGGCTCCTCCAGCCCAAGTGACCTCCAAGCATCCACTTGTTGCCTTTGAAAGACTGGATTGGACCATGCTTTTTAATAATTCACACTGCAGTCTCAATGAACAGGCACTGTGTCTCTTCTCATTAAAGAAGCAAGCTCACCATCGACCGAAGCAGCTTCCAAAAGACTTAATCTAGATCTTTCAGGGTCCAACACAAATTGGTTTATCCATCCATGAACCCTCCAGAGGCCTCACACTGAAGCAGGACAGACATAGCTCTGGGTGTCACCTCCTGCACCGGGCAGGAACTCCCAAAGTTGAATGCCACAATGTGCCATGTGAGAACAAGTTGAGAGGGAGGGAAAATTAAAAAACACGCTAAAAAAAAAAAACCCAGCTAAAAGCAACTAAATGGGTATTTTCTCATTAGCAACTGATTTATCCTCCTCGGCACACAGGAGGTTGGGGGGGTTGTTAATTAAAGTGAAGTAAGGCAAATTATGAAAGGCTTTGCTGAAAGCCAGGCAGTGGGAGAGATGGCCCTGGGAATCCTCCCAGGAAAGGCAGAGAGGAGACCCCATGAAGGGCGGCCTGCAGGGGCGGAATAGGGGACACAGGGATACCCCCATGGGGGAGGGAACAGGGCAAAAACTGGGAAAGGGCTGGGAAGGGGAAAAGGTGTCACAGGGATGCCCACAACCAGGGAAGGTGCAGAAGGAGCCCCAGGAAGGGGCTGGGAGCGGGGCAGGGTTGTCACAGAGACCCCCGCACACTGGGAGGGTGTAGAAGAGACCCCACAGATGAGCAGAATGCAGGGGAGAGTTATCAACAGGAACCTCCCCATCGGGAAAAGCACAGAAGGGACCCCATTTAGGGTCAGGGTGCGAGTGTCACCTTCCATGGGGGAAGGTGCAGGAAAGACCCCAGGAAGGAGAAGCGTGCCCTGACCTGCTGGAAAACGAGGGGGAGACAGCGACAAACCCCCGCCCTCCTCAAATTCATATCACCCCAAGGGGGCTCAAGCAACCCACGCCGGAGGGGCGGGAAAAAATATAAATAAACAAAAGCGCAGAGAGGCTCCGTTGGGCCACAGAGGTAGAAGCGGAACAGAAAAACGGTGCATAAAAGTTAAACAACGCTGGGAGCTCGGGCCCGGCCGCCCCTCCCCTCACGGCCAGGCCGGGGAGGGGAGGGGACCCCGGGCCCAGCCGTGGATGTGCGACCACACACACACGGTGCCGCCGCCGCCCCGTTACCTGTGAGGCGGATCTTGATGCTGGATCCGTTCCGGCGGGTACCGGGATTCGACATCGCGCCTGGAGGAGCAGGAGGATGAGAAGGAGAAGAAGGAGGCGGCGGCGGCGCCGAGCTCAACCGGCGGCCCCGTGCAGCCCTGCCATGCGAGCCCGCCCGCTCCTCACGATGCCGGGGATGCCCGGGCCCGCGCTTCGGCGGCCGCCGCAGGCTCGGCGCTCTCAGCACCCTCAGCCGCCGCCTCAGCCGCCGCCGCCGCTCCCGCCCNNNCCCCGCGCACGGCGGAGGGCGGTGACGTCAGCGCGCAGAGCGGCGTGGCCGCGTCCGGACGCCATGAGGAGAAGGTCGGAGCAGAGAAGGTCGAGGTGTGGCGCATGCGCAGAGGTGGCGGAGAGAGCGCCCCCTGGCGAAGGGAGAGGATGGGGAATGCGGGAATGGAGCGGAATAGGAGCAGGCTTTGGGAAATAAGGGGGAATGGGGATGCCTGGGGAGCGGCAGAGTGCGGACTAGAGGTGGAATGGTGGGAATAGGGGTGCCAAGGGCAGGCTTGGGATGAAGAGGGGCAAATAGGGGCACCCAGGGGTGAATAGGTGATCTCAGGGGTGACGTGAAGGGTAGCATGGGGATGAGTAGAGGCTCTCTGGTGCCCCTGGATACCCCAACCCATCCCACTGGGAGAACAGGATGCCTCCACGGCCCCAGAGCTAAAATTGCCGTGGTGGCTGCTGCCTGTGCTGGGGCTGGCAGGGGAGGGCAGCTCCCCTGGGCCAGGCAAGCAGCTGCCTGCAGGTCGCTCGCACGCCCACACAGCAGCCTTGGTGATCCTGCAGGCACTGGGCCCAGCTCTGCAGCTGCCAGGGGAGACAGCAGGCACATCCCAACACTTTTTGAGAGGGACACAGTGTCCTATCCCATGCCTTCAGGACAATATTTTATTCTAAGTTACAGACACAAGGATGGAAGGGAGCAGCTCTGGGCCCCTACCTCTGTGTAACATCAATGACCACAGGTTTATGTCTAGCACCAGCAGGAAAAATAATCCAAGAGACTTCCCATTTCTGTTTTTATCTTTTATTTTTTTAATCAGAGCATCAGCAAAGAACAGCTGTAAGGGGCAGTGCTGCCTGGCCATGGGAAAAGCTGAGTGGGATGGTCCACACAGGACCAAAATCCAAAGTCAGGGCAGCAACACAGGCCCCAGCTCCGTGTCTCTGTTGGCACAGAGGAAAGAGCTTCCTCATATTTGTTTTACCCAGGGAACTGTGGCCATTCCCAGGTGCCCATCAGCCCTGGCAGGACCAGGAAGCCCACAGAGCCCAGGCAGCACTACCCATGGTTCAGGTGCATGTTCAGGCAGTGCTGTATCATGTTTTTAAGTCCATAGTTCTGGATGTAAGAAGTACTTGACATTTCATCAGATCCCAGTATTTGAATATTTAATAAGTGATACTCAGCTTTGCTACCCACAACTGGAGCTGTACAGCTCCTCCCAGAGAACACATTTACTACCAACTCCTTTTTCCCTGGGTGGCCTGCAGGAGAAATGCATAAATCCTCTGAAGAACAGATCCAGGGCAGAGGAAGAGTCTCTGTTTCCTGAAGAAGAGATTTTCCCTCCAGATTAAGCTGCCTATCATGTCACCTCCCACTGCACCTGAAGAAGCAGAGCCCTGAGCCCACCCAGGGTCATTTTGAAGAGCCAAACTCCCTAAGCAGGGAGGAAAAGCTGCTCCCTCAATTCTGCCTTGAGCAAAGCCTTTGAGATGCTTCAAGGCCTAGAGAAGCAAAGGATTGGGGAAGGGTCTGCTGGGAACCATCACCACTGCAAGCCTGGAGCAATGTCCAGAAGCTTGTTGAGAACCCACAAAATCTTTGTGCCATGGGCTCAACTCCATCCTCATCCTCTGCTGGAGACCACACTTGGAGGGGTTGGTGAGAAGGAGAACAAAAGCCAGGGACACACCATGGGAACCTGAAATACAGGTCCTTGGAATTAAAGGGCAGAGCCAGATCGATGGGCTTCAGGCTGATGGATGGCAACAGGGAAGCTGCAGCAGAGGTGAATCATTGCTCCTGCACTGCCTCCAACAACTTTCCTTCCAAAGGACCAGCATTTACTCAGCAGCTCCCACATCCACACTGCAGTTCTTCCAGGTAAAGTAACACACAGCAAAAGGACACTGACCCACCTGCCCCTGGGCTCAGCCTTCCCTGCTGGAAGCACCTCCTTTCCCACAGGAGTGATGGTGCCTGCAGAAGGGTGAAACACCTCTCAAACAGTTTTTCAGAGCTACTTCAGCCACTCCAAGTCAAGTCTAGAAGTTTCAGCACAAGGATTTGGTGGCAGGATGCTGCTCTCCTGCAGTTTCATGTACTTAGGAGAAAGATTCCACCCAGAAAACATGCCCAGGGGCTCCAACACACTCTATTGTGTAGAATCACTCTGTTGAGTAGAATTGTCTCTTCTACTCCATGCTATTGGAAAAAAAATATCCAAACCATGCCATTTGCAATAGCAGCTTAAAGGAAAGGGGAAATAATTAAAAGCAAGAGGTACAAAGCCAAAAGTGCAATTTATTGACAAGTTTCAGGAGTAAAAAGGCTCAGCATCTCTGCTCCTCATGGTTTGGATGTCTGAGCTCTTCCAAGGCACCTCCACCCATTAGCTTCAAGCTGTGCCATGCTTCATCTTCAGAAGTTGAAGTTTTGCTTCTCCACTGAGAAACCATACATCCCATCTGGGCCAGTCTGGGGCTCCAGGTCTGTAGTCTCCTAGGAGGAAAATGATAGCAATCACTTACAGGGTCTGCATTTGAATAAACCTAAGCTTTTTAGAGCAACTGTTTTGTTCTTGTTTTAAAAAATCCAGCTGTTAATCTCAGCTTGACTCTGACAGAACCCCTGGAGACCATGCCAAGCCTTCCTGCTCCTTGCAGCACCCTGAAGCTGCAGTGTCCCTGCAGCCCACACACAAAAGCAGCCAAGCCTTTGGGCTCACACCAGAAGCAAAAGGAAAAAAAAAAATAAAATGTGGCTGCAGTGGTAGAAATCACTCAAATTAAATGTCCTGCTTGGAACAAAAAACAAGCCAGGACTGCTCAGGGAGATGTTCCCCTGGCATCCAGCCCCTCCAGCAGGAGCTGGTGTGGAGAACTTCCTCCACACCCTCTTGCAGGGACACCCCACAGATCCTGCTCTGGCAAAGGACTAAACCAGACCTTTGTCCCCTCCTGCAGCTCACCCCCAAACTGAGCCACAGTTCCAAGGTCTGGCAGACCTCTAAAGCCTCTTCCCTGATGCTTTCCCATCTGCATGTCTAAGGCTAGGACCAAACATGGCATCTATGACAGTCACTGGACTCTTGCAGCTCCTAGCTGGTGTCCTATCCTCTTTTTCCATAGATTCCTTACCATGAGAAGGGTCAGGTAATCCAAATGCAACCTGAGCACTGTTATCAGCTGAGTAGGAGGCTGCCATTCATAGTGACAAGCCAGCTCAGCTCTGAAGGAGGAAACTTCCCCACATTTGGTATTCATATCAGTAACTGCAGTAACTCCAGCTGATGCCAGTTTAAGCTGCAGCAGCAAGATGCTATCAAGGCATCCCTGTCTGTTGTGCAACTCATTGGCTGACAACTTGGTGCTTTTACAGACCTTTAAAAGCAGCTGAAAGAAGCTGCAAGGACTACTCTGCTCATGTGGAGGTCTCCTCCAAAAACTTCTTCCAGTATCCTTGATGTCTGTGCTTCATTCCAGTGTGTAATAGCTTCACATTTTCAGCTGAGAAACAGCAAGGGCTCACATACCTCACCAGAAAAGTATTTCTCTATGATGTTCAGAGCAGCTTTGTAGACCATGTCGTTCTCATGGTTTTGCAAGTCCTCAATTTTCTCCAGACCACCAAGTTCTTCCACCAGCAGACACAACTTCTCTGTCTCTCCCAGCTTCTCAGCTGCCTGTAACAGTGGAAAGCCAGGCAGGAAAACAGAACATCAGTAACAGGTCTGAGATGGCCTTTGCAGTAATTACAACTCTGATCTACAAGTCAAAGCATCACAGTCCCCAAATTTATGGTCCCTTCCTGATGCCAGGGATGTGACTGTGGTGCCTATGGAGCAACAGTGAGCAGGGTTTGAAGAGCAACACATTGGGAACTTAATCTTGTCAAACCCTTTAGCCCAAGGGTATCCAAGAAAGAGACTTCACATTGTCTAAATTTTACTTAAAAAAAAAATCAAAGGTCATTGTTCTATCCACACAATATGAGCATTAAGGTTAACTCCTTGCTGCTCTTTGGATTCAAAAATGGCATCCAAGATGAGCAGATCTTACCAAGAAGAGATTGGAAATGATGTCCAGGATGAGCAGGATGGTTTTGCTGTCTTTGGCCAAGAGCAGGTTGAGCAGAGGTTTGAGGACCCCGGACCGGACAAGCTCCACCACCTGATCCACTGTTCCTCCAGTGGTGAAGTTGGCCACTACCCACACAGCCTCCTTCTGAGCCTTGAAGTCACCCTGGAAAAGCAGCACAGCAAAGGCATTCCCAAGCTTTAGTATCCCCCAAGGATGAGTGTGAGGATAACCATTTCCCTCATGTGCAGCTTTCCCAGCCCTTTGGGTGATGCATGGACACCTGGCAGAGCTGCCAAGAACAGCTCCAAGATGTTTCCATGCAGATGTACTGACAAATGAGGATGCTCAGGCTGCCCCAAGGATCTCAACAGCTCTGAAACAGCCTGCTCAGGTGGCTCTGGGGCCAAGTGCTTCACAAATGAGTCATTCCAGGCCTCCTGAACCCCATGCTCCTCCCACAGCAGCACTGTGCCCATCCCTCACCTTGTTGAGCAGGTCCACCAAAGGTGGCAATAACCCACAGGTGATGATCTGTTGGATCTGCTGGGAAGGCCCTGCTGCGATGTTGCTGAGGGTCCATGCTGCTTCCTTCTGGATCACTGGCTTCATGTGCCTCAGCAGCCGGGGCAGGACACCCAGGACACCAGCATCAATGGCTTCCTGGGTCTGCTGGTCTGTGCCTGTGACCACATTCCCAATGGCACGGAGAGCTGGAGTCTAGACACAGATTAGAGGAGATGAGGAGAGTCCTTACCTCTAGGGATACATGTCAGAAAGCTCAGTAAGATCCCTCCCTGAGTGCTTGATCCTTCACACGAGGAGAGCATTGTGGGTGATGGCTGTTTATTTATGGCTGTCCTCCCTCATTTGCTCTAAGCAGCTTTAGTGAGCAGCAGAACAGAGCAAGCAGGCAGTCAATTCTGCAGGCTGAGGGGACAGCACACCACAGCTGCCACTTAGAGCAAGGGCACATGCCTTCCTTCTCCTCAGACCTTTCTACAATAAGGGAACATAGGGTGAAGGTTGCTGATTGTTCCCTACCATAACAATCAAATCTGGGTTGTCCATGAGTTCCACAAGCCTTGGGAGAACCCCTGTCTCCACCACAACTTGGATGCGATCATTGCAGCCATCAGTCAGGTAGGAAACAGCCCAGCAGGAGTCAGAGATGACATCCTTGTCCTCATGCTGCAGGAGGAGGATGAGGACTGGCAGAATCTTCTGCACAGCATCCAAGGGAGGGCAGGGGTTCTTGTTCCTGCACAGGTTTGACAGTGTCCAGGTAATGTTCCTCAGAAGCCCAACCTGAAACACAAGGCAGATGTAAGAACCTCATTGCCCCCAAGAGCCTCTCAGTCTGTAAAGGTTCTTACACACCAGAGACAGAACAGCAGGGCAGGAACCATTGCAGAAGGGCAGAGACAAACCACAGAGCAACAGCAGGAAGCTTGAAGGGCAAGTTCAGCCCTTCCACGTGCATATGCAAGCCTGCCTAGCACCAGTTTTATCTTATTCCTAGCCTGAGATAGTCAGAGCTGGATGAGAAAGCCAAGGATGGGAGAGATCTCATTGACTTGGAGTGTCTGCTTGGCATCATCAGCTAGGCAGGGCCATAAAAGCAGTTTAGAGCAGGGTCTCATTCAATTATACAAATTTTTGTGTACAAGGTAGACAGTGGGCTCACCCATCACCCAAGGGATTAAGAGCTGTTAAGTCAAGAAAATAAATGTAATTTACTGGAGTAGCAGGTGACACCAGAGCCAGTAAGGGAGGAATCACATCACGAGCAATAACAGCATCCCTGTAGAGAGGGCCATCCCCTGGACAGATAAAAAGGGCTGGTCATTGCATCTGCCCAAGTCACAAGACAGTCAACATCAAAGAGCAATCAGACCTGCAGGGCCAGGGCTGGGTGACCCACCAGCCATACACCATTAGGCACTTCCAGGTGGGAAGGATTTACTGGGCAGACTGGAGTGCCAGCAGGCCAACCAGGCATGACCCATTCTGTTCTCCCTATGGTGATATTAGTGAGTTAAATCACCCCAACAGCACAGAGTCTTGCCTTTGGCCAAAATCTTCTTGCAGAGCCAACATAGGATCTCAAAGGCTGCCAGGCAACACTGAGGGGACAAAGGGTTATGGGATTCAATGGGAGCAGCAGCTTGAAGACAAAGCTGCAGGGAGAGGAGCTCCAATGCTTTATGCCCCCAGCAGAATCACAGAATATTTCAAGTTGGAAGGGGCCCACAAGGATCATCAGGTCCCTGGCTCAGTCAGGGATCTCCAGGTGCCCTCACCTGCGATGTTGCCCAGGGCCCACACCGACTGCTCGCTGATGTGCATGTGTGGGGAGGACAGCAGGGAGACGAAGGCTGGGATGGCCCCTCCCTCCACCACAGCCCTGGTGTGCTCCGAGGTGCCAGAGGCAACGTTGGTCAGGGCCCAGGCTGCCTCAAACTGCAGGGCAGCATTGTCAGCACGGCCCAGGAATTCCACCAGCCTGGGGATGATCCCCAGCTCGATGATCTGATTGATGGGGGGGTCCTTGTGCCTGGACAGAAGTCTCCTGTGAGAGAACACACAGCAGGGCCAGCCATGAGGAACTCTGTGTGGTGCCACCACAGCCCATAGCCCTGTGGCCAGGTACAAGGTTGTGGCTTGCAGGGGAAGCACCAATGGTTCAGCATCCCACCACAACAAGCCCTCAGCAGAAGGGCTGCCATACAGAGGGAAGACACAGCTAAAGATGCTGAAGCAGGAGCAGGATGTCTGTTGAAAGTAAAGCCCTGACATCCTCACAGCCGTACTCACTGGGAGTGGTGCTGGTCCCAGTTCACTGGTACCACAGCTTAAGCCAGCCAAGGCAGCACCAGTAGGGATGCAGCCTCTCCTGCACCCTCAGGAGACACCCCTGCTGCCAGCTGGGTGATGATGGCACCCCTGTGTCATCACTTGGTGTCCCCACCCTTGTGGGGACAGCCCTGCTCAGCACTGACCCTTTACAGAGCCAGGCTCTCCAGTCCTTGTCCAGCCCAAGCATCTGGCATCAGTTTCTTGTGGGATCCAATGTAATCCCTGGCACAGCACAGGAATGGGCAGCACAGCCAAAACCTTGGCACAGGACTGTGCCAAGCACAGCACACAGACCACAGAACAGGCACCAGCTGAGATCCCCATGGGCAGTTTGAGTTACCAGGCTCTTTCATCCTTTGCCATCTCACTAGAGAGCTCCTCAAAGGAACTCCCAGCCTTTGGGTCCCAGGTCCCAGCACAGCTGCAGCAGCTGGGCACGTACCTGGTGGCCTGGGTGGCGAGCAGCTGCAGCTGGGTATCGTCCCCATTCACGGCTTCCACGATCTCCTCCAAGGACGGCTGAATAATCTGTCACAGGGAATGATTCAGAGTCAGCCAGGGCTCACTCTGGTTTAATCTCGGCAGTCAATCAGCTGTCTAGACCCAGCTCAGTCACCACTTCATATCTAAGCAGTGTCTATTCTTTATGCAACAGTTTCTTGATGAGGCAGAGGAAGAGAATCCACAAAAGCCTTTAAGGCAACTAATGCTTGTAATCAAGCAGTGAAAGAGTCACTGACACCATAATGGGCCTGCGAGCTCAGTAATTACCCCTGGCTGTGCAGGGAGCCAGACAGGAGCAGCTCCCAGGAAGCCAGAGCACCAGCCTGTTCTACTTGCCATCAAGGGAGCAGGACATCACCATGAAAAATTGCAGAGGAAGGCCAGGCAGCCTGAAACACTCCCCAGCACTGGGCATGGAGATCAGGAATGGCACCAGCTACTTAACCCAGGTTACCCCAGCTGGAGTTGGTAGTGGCCCAAGAAGGAGATGATCCCTGCTGCACTGATCCACGTGCAGAGCATCAAGCACTCACCACCTCATCTGCTCTGCCTTGTCCCAGAGAGGAATTCTCCTCCTTCAAATGAATGGAAATGTTTCTGCGCTTCAGGATCTGCTCATCCTTCTTGGCCTTTCTCAGCTCAACACTCATCTCCACCCTCTGCCTCCGCAGGGTCTGGGGGGAAGAACATCATCCCACTCATCTCTGCGCTGCCCCATTCCCCAAGGAGCTCATCCCTGCAGCCCTCTGCCCGTTTCCGACAGGAGGAGTGCAGAGCCAGCATCTCCTCAATGGCCTGGAGGGTGATTTAGGGCATGGGGCAGAGGAAGCCTCTCCCTTGGTGCCTCCCAAGGACATGGGCTGCTGGATGAACCAGCAACCAGTGGGTGTTTTAAAAAGTAGATTTTCTGAACCTGAAAGGCAAATCCTCATCTGCTCTACCAGCTTAAATGAAGCTGACAGATCCTACATCTGACATCCCATACCCAGCTCCACAGGGATAACTGCTGTGGAGAGCTCAGCAGGCTGTGGCTGAGCCATCTCCCTTCCCCAGCCCACAGCCACACACCCAAAACTCACATCACCCTTGCCTGAGCCACCACACTCCTTGCAGCCCATCCAGTCCCACACCACATCCCAAAATCCACCCAAAGGTATCCAGAGTCATTCCCCTGCTCCCTCACACAAGCAGATTTGAGGCCATGGACCTTGAGAAGCCTCTCTATCAGCTTCTGCCAACAGTGGGCTCTGCTGGGGTCCAAAATGCTGGCACAGGCAGGTACTCACAGTTTCATCCTTCCCCTTGTTCTTGAACAACTTCATGTGCTGGCTGTGCTTCCTGACCGGCATCTTGGCAGAGTTGAGAGAGGTGCTGGACACCCTTGTGTGCTCTTGGGGGTCAGCACAGAGCAGGGTCAGGTCACAGCTGCCCAGCAACATCCCCTGCCAGCCCCCGAGGGGGCTGGGATCCCCCACTCCCAGCAGCAGCCTGGGCCACACATTTCCACCCCACACTCCCAGCAAAGGAGGCACTGGAGAGCCCTTGCCCCAAGCAGGGCTTGGTAGGATCCTCACACGCAGCAGCTGAGCCACTGAACTAAATACAAGCACAAACTACCACTTAACATCAAGCTACAAAAATTACAGCTGCTGCAGTCCCAGGAGGAAGCCAGACACAGACACCCCACGGTGACAGGAACACCCCCTTCCTCCAGCCCTGATCCTGGGCCTTTTACATTTATTTTGAGGCACAACCCAAGCCTGGCAAGGCCCTTTGCCTCCAAAAGGAGCAGCTCAAGCTCAAGGATACACAGCCACATGCAAGCCTCTCTCGCTCCACCACAGAGCCCAGCCTGGCTTCTTCCACCTGCAACCCCAACTAGGAAAGACCCACGGTCACATTCAGGGTCACAAAGAGACCAAGTCCAGATGGCAACAAAGATTTCTGGAAACCCAGCACCTAGAACAGGCTGCCAGTTGAGCATCATGAAACAGAGACAGAGAAAAATAACTTCTAAGCACCTCATAGCAAAAGCCAGAAATATACAAGCAAATAAACCAAGACCTGGCCTTCAGACAGCTTTTGTCAGAAACACAAGACTTCTACCCAGCATTAAGGGAGATGTTTTCAGAGCAGACACCATCATGAGACCCCTAAACCCAGGTTGTGCATCAGCCCACTCAGGGGCTGATCCCACACAGATGGTGCCTCCCCTCCAGGCTTACAGCCAACACCTGCAGCTCAGAGCAGCTTCCAAGCACTCCCTCACACCATCCTTTTAAGTTCAAGGTTTTGGTGTTTTTTTCATCCTCTGCTTCCTGTCCTGGTAACCAAGGCCAGGCACCAGCAGCAACAGCTCTTAGCCCATGCAGCCAGCTGCAAAACTCCTCCAGATTCCAGAAGGGCCAGGCTGAGCCACCCCTTGGGCTCAGTGCAACATCCCCCATATCCTTAATCCCAGCATTCAAACCTCAAGGTCTGCTCTAGCATCCCCTCCCCTGTTCCCCCAACAGAGCCCAGCACCCCAGAAAGTCTCTTCTTTTGGGGGAGCTTTCTCCACCCATCCCAGTAGAAGGTTACCACAACCTACCCACTGTCTCCAGCTAAGCAGCAAATCCAGCACAGCTCCGAACAGTCAGGAACCTCTCTATGGTATAAGAGGGGGGAAAAAAACCCCAAACAACCAACCACCCAAGAAATAGGAAAAAAAAAAATCACTTACACTTACTCTCACTCTGCCTCATACCCTGCTACCCTCAACTGCCTCTTTTATTTCCCTCATGGGGCCACACACCCCCCCAGGTACCCTCCACGATTGGCTCTTGCCAGGACAGCCCCTCCGTTATCTGCACCTGCTCCTCACCTGGAGGGGGATGCATGGTGGTGGCTGGGCTATCACTCAACCCCCAGATCTCCTCCATACATTTATGCTTTTCCAGCTTTGGCCAAGGCCCTTTGTGGGTGATGCCAGCCTGTACCTGTGCAGTGTCCTGGGCTGTGGGAGACAGTTTGGGCTCTGCCACCCCATCACTGTCAGGACACTGGCAGTCTGGGGTGCCCCCCTTTTTTTGTCTGGGTAACTTGTGTGTGGGTGGTGCTGCAGGCCAGGAGAGCAGCTCCTCCAGTCCATGGGGCCCAGGATGAGGGAGCCAGGCAGAATCAGCTGCACAGAGGTTGCAAGTGAGCCAAGACAGGATTAAGCAACTTGGAGCAGCATCAGGCACTGAGCTGCTGGCTGGCACAGGAGGGAGGTGGCAAGGAGAGAAACCCAGCAGGAACCCATTATCTCCATGAGTCCTTTAGCTTTTGTCCAGGAGCTGCTGGGCAGCTCACAAACTGCTGTGTTCTGTGCCCATGACTGTCTCCATCAGTCAAGAGATATTTTCATTTATGGAGCTTTTGCCCCAGTCCTGCTCTTGCTGCTGTAGCCCACAGGGACAGCAGCTCCCTTACCCCCAAATCAAAACTGCAGCAGGGCTTGGCTGCAGCACTGTGGGCATTTCTGGGGACTCTTAGGTGCTGAAGACATCCTGGCTTAGCACCCACTCCACACCATCACCCTTTTTAGCAAAGCCCCATAAAGCCCTCTTGGTGTGTGCAGGGGTGCCAGCCTGGTCCAGCCAATGGGGAAGGGAGGAGCAGTGTTTCCTAAATGGTAGGGAAAACAGCAATTGAAATATTTAATTAAAACCTGACTTTAAACTACTTGGCATCTTTTTCTATGAGGGAGGTGGGGGAACAAAGACACTCAGAGTTGCTGGGATGCAGGTGGGAGCAGCACACACCCCTGGGCCTCTGCACCTTCCAGCCATGCACACAGAGCCATTCCAATCCAAATTATAGGAATTCAGGGAACAACCAGTATTGCCCAGCATGGAAATACCTATGGAGACAAGCTGTGCAATACCCTGGCTGCTCTGAGTTCTGGATTCAAGTTCTGGGGTCACACCAATTCTCCACTTCAAGGCAAATAAAATGAATTGTACACAGCTTTATGTGGAAGGTGATAGGGGAGGTTTGAGAAAAGACCTTCAGATAAATCTGGTGTTTGGAGGCATTAAAAAGCCAGTTGTGCTAATCCTGGCTGCCGTGATTTTAAGCTTCAAGTGCCACTGGTTGCATTATCTTGTTTCTTGGCTGCTTGAGACAGGAAAATTACATTTCAATTGCTTTTTAATTCAACTTAATCTGGTGCAAAAGTTAGCGTACACCCTCTAATTTTGTTTTCTGAGCAGTTTGTTTCCACTAATTCCTAATCAGCCAACACTAAATCAAAACAGGCCTGGCTCAAGCTGAAATAGAGGAGTCCTCGCAACCTTGCCAAGCAATTTAATTAAATTGGCTTAAAATCACACCCCAAGGTAAGTGGGGGCAGCCTCCTGCACAGGCCAGCCCCCAGCTTTTGGTCCCCTGCCTGGAGAGCTCTAGCCCAAGGTGCTGCAGGATGTGAATGTGAAACAAGGCTGGGATAAGTTAATGGTTGTCCTGGGCTGCTCTTTTTCTCCCTGCTCCTTCCATTCCCTCTCCACCTGCCAAGCACAATCAGGCCCATCCTGTTCAGTTCCCTGTCACTTCCAGAGCACAGAGGGAGAGGATGGGGAGAGAAAAACACAAGTAATGGATGAACATCCCTCTCCTTGTCCTTCACTCTGTTCCCTGATGTCACGAGAGGTGGCACTGCCACGCAATCGACCCCAGGAGCAGGCTGAGGATGAGGGGAGTGGATTTGAACCCATGCTGAGGACACAGAGAGATCGATATTTGCCAGATGGGGAAGGGGACAAGCACTGGAGGAAAGCAAAGTTTTGGGTTTCAGCATAATAAGAAGGTATCACAGCTAATGGAGAAGAAAGGAGATAAAACCCTAAATCTACATGACAGTGTCCCCTGAGCTCAGCCTTGTGTGCTCAAGCTGAAAATCCGCATTGTGACAGGTATGAGAAGCTGTGGTTCCAGTGTAGGGTTTTTTTGAGGCTGTTCTCCCCCACTCTGCCACCCTTCAACCCACCACTGCATCTCAGCGAGGCTCTGTCTGGGGTAGATTTGAAAACACTCACTTTAAGCCCTGAGTGAAAAACCCTGATTTCTTCTCCTGTGTTTTTCATGTTTCTTGCAAGGATTTACTCTCACTGCATGTGGAGAAAGGCACCAGTCAGGAAAGGTGTCAGCATCTCTGTGGAGAGGAGAGACAAGGCAGGAACACCCTAGGATCCATCCTGGGGTCTGCAAAGGCACAGCAGCTGGTTGGAGCAACCCCTCTGTGAGAGGAGAGCCTCAGCTGGTGGAAGGGAAGCATAGGGAGGGGTCCCAGCCAGCCCCTGAACCGCTGCTCTCACACAGCATCCTCTCTGTCAGCAACGGCAGAGTTCCATTAAATGAACATCAACACATTAATTTCACTTATTAGTTACACTAACACTATGGAAATATCCATGTGGGTTCCTGAAACAGCTGATGATGTAACTGCTGGTGGATTACAAAATCATGGTGTGTCCTAAACTGGAAGGGGTTCACAAGGATCAGAGACCAACTCCTGGCCCTGCCCAGGACATCCCAACAATCCCACCCTGTGCCTGGGAGTGGTGTCCAAACACTCCTGGAGCTCTGGCAGCCTTGGGGCTGTGCCCATTCCCTGGGAAGCCTGGGCATTGTCCCACCACCCTCTGGGGAAAAAACCTTTTGCTGACATCCAGCCTAAACCTCCCTGACACAGCTTCATGCCTTCATGCATGTGAGGCATTCCTAAGCATGGCAGGGAGGGAGCCTGGAAATTTCCCCTTTTTCAGTTGGGATCCATCCTCTTGACATAAAATCCATGAGGGAGGAAGTGCTGATTCCACAGGCTGCCCTGGTCTCTCCTGGGGTGGCAGAGGTTGGGCAGCTTGTGACCTCCCCAGCAGCAGCCACCAGCTTCTTGTCAGAGCAATTGTTGGTGCAGCTGCCACGGGTGGGAGCCGGGATCGGAGCCGCTTTGTGCCAGGCACGGAACAGGCACGGAATAATGACAGCCCCCATCTGCTACAGTCTGTCTAATCAGGGCATGCAGAAGGTGGGAGAAGGGATTTATTGTTATCTCTGCCTTACTGCTGAACCAGAGGCAAAGCTGAGCACTGCAGCTGGATTTTCTCAGGCTGAAGGTTCAGTATGTGGTTTCCTTTAATTTAGCGGAGCAGCCTCATAAATGTGGTCCTGCTTTTCTGCCCCTGTTCCTCTGCAGCCAGGGAGCCATGGGGATGTGTCAGTTCAGAGAATCATGAAATTGCTTGGGTTGGAAACGACCCTAAAGCTCATCTCATTCCAACTCTCTGCCATGGGCAGGAGCACCTTCCACTATCCCAGGTGGCTCCAAGCCCAGTCCAACCTGGCCTTGGAAACCTCAGGGATGGGGCAGCTACAGCTTCTCTGGGAAACCTGTTCCAGGGCCTTCCAAAAGTCACAGGGAAAAATTTCTTTCCAATATCCCATCTAACCCTGCCCTCTGGAAGTGGGAAGCCATTCCCCCTTGTCCTGTCCCTCTCCATTCCTTGTCCCAAGTTTCTCTCCAGTTCTTTTTGGAGCCCACTGGAAGGGTCTCTCAGGTCTCCCTGGAGTCTTATCTTCTCCAGGCTGAACAGCTCTGTCAGCCCATCTCTAAGGGAGAGAAAAGAAGGAGGAGGAGGAAAGAAGTATGGTTTTCCACAATTTCAGTTGAAACAGCTCCTGCTGTGGCTGTGGGATTCTGTGGTGCTTTTCAAGGCAAAATGTTCTTAAGGTCCCTTTTCCAGCCAAGAAATGGGATAACTCTGAAATGTAGGCACTGAAAAACAAAAATGAAAGGAATCATATTGACATTATATGGAAGAGATCTGTATTTATTGATAAAGAGGCCTGGGAGAGTTGGGAATTCCCTGGAAATCAAGGGAAAGGGGATTTGTGTGCAGGAAGACAGCTTGTGGAGAGAAACACCAACTGCTTATCCCATCAGCTGGGCTGGGAGCTCCTGCTGAGCTATCAGAGCATTGGGAAGGAGAACAGCAGCAGGGCTGTGTGAGTTGTGGGAGCTCATTCCCACTTTCCAAAGGCAGCTGTTTGTGTCCATTCAGCTCCACTGTAAGCGAACCCCCCAGAAAACCAGGACAGCCCTGGAGCGCCTGTAACTCCACACCAGGCTGAACGTTCAGGAACTAATTTTAACTGCTGAGCATCCTCCTTTCTGCCAGCCACGGAGGGATTAGAGTAACAGTTTTTGAAATTATTTAAAAATAACATCAGACTTAATCAGAGTTATTTATTAAATCCATTATCCTCTGTCAATTATGGGACACTGATTCAGCTGCAGAAACTATAATCACCTATGGCCAAAATCTTACTTTTTTTTCCTTGGCAGGGCCCAGCAAGAATTATTCCTTTAGTCCCTGACTCTGTGACTCAAGGAACTGAAACAGAAAAATCTATAGTGCATTTGGGGATAAGGCACAACTGAGTGATGAAGAAACCTTAGAATGAATCAAAACCCCATATAATTTTGTATAAATCATGCATGGCCTTGCTCCACAGCACCTACCAGGAGAAAGGCTAAGGTGCTCTCTAAAGGAGTGGAGTGCCTTGTAAATCATGCAGGGAAGAGAAACTCCATGAAAACACCAGGAAATCCATATAAATAATGGGGCCTTGAGCCTCTGGATGCCTCTTTGCTGCCAGGGAGTCCATGTGAAGCTTAATTAGAGGAGGAGATGAGTTTTCCTGCTGCCAGACGCTGCTCACCTTGCTCCAGCACCTCCATTATCCCAGCTGAGGAGAGCATTTCAACAGAAATTAGTGTCTTTGTTTAAAATGTGTATTTGGGGGCCTTCCTTTGAAAGCCATGCTTAGGAAATGCTAAAAAGAGGATTGGACATGCATATTTCACCTAATCCTAGGGCTGCAGATAATTTTTGCAAAGCCCAGAGGTTATGTTCTTCTCTGTTGCAACTGCTTCATATCTCACACACACTAATTTGGGAATGAGCTTTTGGGGGAGCCCCCTGGTTATTCCACCTCCTGCTACTCCACCTCCCCAAGGCCTGTCCTCGAAATGTGACAGTATAACAAATTGTATGTAAAAATGTAAGCCAAATTCATCTGTGTCCTGGGATGATCCCACAGCATGAGCAGCAGAGGGGGATTCTGCACCTCAGCTTCACTTTCTGAGACCCCACTTGGGACAGCACTTCCAACTCTGGGGCATCCATCATCACAAGGATGAGGAGCTGGTGGAGTGAGCCCAGAGGAGGCCATGGAAATGCTCCAAGGGCTGCTCTGGAGCCAGGCTGGGAAAGCTGGGATTATTCACCTGGAAAGGAGAAGACCCCAGAGAGCCCCTTCCTGTGCCTAAAAGGGCTCTAAGAGAGCTGGAAAGGGACTTTGGACACAGGATGGAGGGACAGGACAAGGGGGAATGGCTTCCCACTCCCAGAAGGCAGAGTTACCTGGCATATTAGGAAGGAATTTTTCCTTGTGAGGGTGGGGAGGCCCTGGCACAGGTGCCCAGAGAAGCTGTGGCTGCCCCATCCCTGGAGGTGTCCAAGGCCAGGCTGGAGGGGGCTTGGAGCAAGCTGGGATAGTGGAAGGTGTCCCTGCCCATGGCAGGGGGTGGAATGAGATGGGCTTTAGGTGTCCTTTGAACCAAACCATTCCACGATTCTCTGATTCTAGAATTCCTTGCACTGAGTGCTACAATTGAAAATGTAACACTGAAAAGTTGGATACCAGGAAGACAGACTTGAACTTTGCTTTCCTGTGTGTACCCTTCCCTGAAGCTTTTGATCACAATGCACAGACTGTCTCCTGCAGGATCTGTGACTCACTGAGCACCTGGTGGGATTTGAAAGGCCTTGGCACTGTCCCCATCAGACCCTCTGTGCCCCACGAGCAGTGATCTGCCCTTGTTTGGTTAGAGCCTTGTCATGTCTCTGTAGAGACAACATCCCTGCAGCCCTCACAGGAATACACTGATCCTCCCCAAGCAAGCACACAGAGCAGCTGAGAATGAGGTTGCAGCTTTCATTATTTTCTAAATGACTAATAAATGTAAAAACATCTTGCAGTCTCCTGCGGCAGATCTTTATATAACCCAGTGATCCTTCAGCAGGGCTTTCTGATCCGGATTCCATTCCTCCCTGAGCCACCAGAGATCACTTGGCTTCTGCTGCTGAAATGCAGCCCCAAAATGCAGCATCCAAGCTGAGTTCCTCGTTATTGCAAGGCTTGTCAGAACAGCACAGAGGCTGAGGCTCTATAACAAGCAGTCATAAATGGTTTTGTACTCCCTGTCCCTCACCTTGTCCTCCTCCATTTACACTTTCCTTTTAATTTGGAATGTCACTATGGACACCTGGGCTGCTGTGTTTAGCCCAGGATTCCTGGCAGCACTGAGGAAGAGACAAGAGCCTTTCTTATGTGTAGTCTGTATTGGATAGGTGGAATGCAAGTAAGATATATGCAGGGAATTCTTCCCTGTGAGGGTGGTGAGGCACAGGAATAGGTTGGCTAGAGAGGTTGTGGATTCCCCATTCCTGGAGGTGTCCAAGGCCAGGTTGGATGGGGCTTAGAGCAAGCTGGGATAGTGGAAGGTGTCCCTGCCCATGGCAGAGTGTGGAACAAGATGAGCTTTAAGGTCCTTCCAACCCAAACCATTCTGAGCTTCTACATGGGCTGACCTGCCTTTATCTGAAGGCCATTTTCCAACCTGAAACAGAATTATGCTCCACATCCCTTCAGGCAAGAGGCCTGGAGTCTCAGTCTCACTTTAACATGATGAAGGAATCTGTGTCAGGGCAAGAAACTGAGCCCACACCAAAGGCAAACATCCTGCTTAGCAGACAACTCCCTCCACAATCCGTGGTCTGCAGGCTGGCTGTGCACTGCTATCGGGACACGTCACTCCACAATCTCTCCCCTATTCTCTGAGGGAACCTTCCAACCCCTTCCCAGATAATGTAATCATAAGGGGACATGTCTGGGTGAAGCAGCTGCAGCCCAGCCTGGGCTGTCCCAGCAGGTTTTGAGTGTGGTGATGTGTTGGAGCAGAGTGGCCAGCGAGATACAGGATGGGGCCTGGGCTATGGACACGGCTACAACACGCCATTAAACTCAGCCTTGGAAGCAGAAAGCAGCTTGGCTGAGTCCTGGCCCTTGTTGATGTGTCTATGAGCTGAGTGGGCCAGCAGCTATTTCAGGTTTACCATTCTGCCTTGGATCATTGCATGGAGACATCCAATTGCTGCCTTTGCAGCTCTCTCCCCCTGTGTGGTTAAAACATTTCTTTTTTTCTCGTTACACATGAGCAAACAGGTCAGAACCCATTATTTATTTGATGCATTTCACATCCTTCTCTAAGATGTTGGGCTGAGAACTGTTTACAATCTCCATTCACAGAAAATAATTACCTAAAAAAGCCCAGAAAATATGACTTGCTCCAGAGAGATTCCTGAGGACTTAATCACAATTCTCAGCGTTCAGGACTCTGGCTGGTCATGGTTTCTGTGGTATTATTCTGCTCCTGACGGGACATGCTGAGTTCCTAGAATCAGATTTTCAGGGTGAATAGTCAGTTACAAATTCAAGAGGTGGGTGTAACATGAACTCTCTAATTTTCACCTCAAAGCAGTTGTTTATCTGAATCTTCCTTCTTGGAAACTCAATCCCAAGCGTGTTCACCCGCAACACCCACAATGGCAATCCTGGCAGGGTAACCACATCCCAAACGCTCCAGCTGAGGCAAATATAGCAGAGAAATACTTAGGGCTGATACAGGAGCTGTTGTCTTTCATGTCTTTCAGGGCAGTTCATGCCCACTGAGTGACTGAAACATGCAGGATGGTAACACAACAACAGCTTTATCCTCTCTGCTTGCAGCAGACACACAGGGTTTATTCATCATAAACATGGGGCACAGAAATGATTTTAAAATGAAACTTCAGTTCCATCACCAGTATGGCTGCTCCTGCCAAGGGTTTAGCCTGAGGTTTGCCTGCCAAAGATCAGGTCTGATGAAATCTGCTGTTCCACCTTGGCAAGAAAATACAGCCAAGGATGTGACTTTGCACAGAAGTTTCTTTGTATTTCAGCCTCTTGTCCCCTACCCCTCAGCAGGTGAGTTTGTAGAGCACCCTACAAGGCAGGACAAGAAGAAATTACCACAAAACAAAGCATTATTTGATGTCTGCTGAGGGATTAAATCTTACCAATCAGGTGTTACCATCCCCCTGGACTTACAGATAAGGCATGTATTATCTCTTTTAAAGTGCAATTGCTGGTTCAGACCCTTTGAACAGTTCTGAAAGAGCCTGGCTAGCCCTTGCAAACACACACCTTCCAGGACCTTGGGTTTAACCTGGTAGGTACCTGCTGTGTGTGGTGGCTGGGAAGAGATGTGGGATGGAGAGCAGGAAGGGCCATGTGGCAGCAATGGGAGGCAAAGGATGGTGACTGCAGGTGCGTGTGGAGCCCATCTGGTTTTACATTCACTGTTTTATATCAGGTAGGCTTCAATTCACAGGTATTTTAACCATAAGTTTTATAAAATCCACGTGATCTTGAGGAAATGAAATCTCAGAGTTTTAACTCACCCCCATCTGTTAGCATGGCCTTACCCCTTCCTTGACTTTTGGGTCTACATTTACACCTAAGCTTTTAAAAAGGTCACTCCTGGCTTCAGACTGAAAGGTCAGAACAAAATAGGACATCTGTAGGTAGATTGTCTGCCAAAAAATGGGCAGACAACTCTGAAGGTGCAAGCTGTCATGTCCTGCCTCAGTTTCTCCAGCTGTGAAAGGATGATGAGGTAAAAAGAATTTAAAGTTCCAGATGAGTCTGAGCCCTACACCCATTTTTTTTTGATGCAAGTATGAGGTATTTTGTGTCATAAGCTTGTTTTCTGTAGGTGTTTGGTTTAACATTTCATTGACCTGGTTCAGGGACCACATTAGTCCCTGTGCTTCAGGGAGGTGAGGGATTAAGTGCAGACCTGAGCCAGGGCTCAAATATACATTGCAAATCCAGCCAGCCTACAGATGTAGCCGTGTAGATTGAGAAGGGAAATGATTGCTGAGCTGTCACATTCCTTATCTCTGCCTGATCAAAGCGGAAATGGACGGAGGAAATTTCTCCTTCCTGCTTGGTGAGTGAAATTCACCCCAGAGCAGCAGATTGCAGCTGAAGGTGTCACACCAGGATCTTTTGGAGCCAGGAAACTGGTTTCCAAGGGCAGAGCCCTGCCGCCTTGGAGTCCTTGCACACTCATATTTTTAGCCCATCAAGGTTTTCAGGAGGATGTTGGGGAAATGAGATCACCAAGCCAGGGCCATCGCTGCCTCCAACCAGTGCCAAGCTGTCCTGACTGCAGCCCAAGCAGTGGCCTCTAAAGCCAGACCTTGGTGGCCAAAAGTCCCCTCCCCAGCCCAGGGGCTTCTTCACTGTGCCCATCCTGACTCCTGAGCAGGCTGAGTCACCAGGCTGGCGCCCAGCTTTGCTTGGGGCTGCAGAGGTGGGACGGGGAGCAGCCCTCGGCCAGGGCAGTGTGTCCCTGCTGCCAAAGAAAGCCACAGCACAGCCCCTGTTCCCTTTAATCACAGGAATGATGAAATCAGCTTCGCCTCTGCAGGGAGCAGCGAGTTGAGCAGGTAGGGCTGGTCCCCCAGGGCACATCTTTGGGTGCTGGACACGGACACAGCGCTCACCATCAGCTGTTGCCTTGGCAGCTTTAAAGCTGGTGCAGATGTGTGGGTGGGAGGAGAAGGAAAACTGCCTGGAGTGTGGGACACAGCCTGCTCCCAGCACGGAACAGGTCCCAAAAAATGCAAAGCCTTGGGACATGGGTCACGCCCTTGAACTCCCTTGCTCCCTCCTCTGGCATGGCTTTGCCACAATGCAGGTTGTGACAAGAGTGAAACCACCACGGGCCATGGGAAATGGATGTGTTGTGGACTCTCCTGGTAGTTTTTGATGGATGAGGGCAGGAGCTGATGAACCAGATCCTCCCCTTCAGTTTCCTCAAAACCTCCATCCAAAAATTGCCCTCTCCAGAATTGGTCTAACAGTTTTTGGGGAAAAGCTCCCTGTTCTCAGCCACAGGCAGGTTCTCAGCGGCCTGGCCCTAGTGAGAAAGGCCAAAGAGAAAGTGGGAATATTCTCCCTATTTGTTCCCAGTCAATCTCTCGTTTTCTGACCCTTCTTAAGACCTACCACCCATATTTGGGATCTTCCTTCTGCTGCAGGTTCCTGTTGAACTGGAAGATATCACTGGTGTGAAGAGGAAATTCCAAGTTTCTTCAATCTGTTTCTCAACAATGTGGGAAATACTGCTGTCCTTCTCTTTTCCTTCTAGTTTTACCTTCTACCCACAAGAGAAACCAAAATGACTGATGATTATAAGGAAGAGAGTGTGGATGACATTGACCCCATGCAGCTCCTGGCTCTACCTGAGAAAGGGACACCTGAGGCCATGAACAAGCCCTGGGACAGATTTTTCCTTCTGATTGAAAAGAAAGGGTTTCCTTGTTACAAGCAAACGGCAAAACACCAGAATGTTCGAGTTCTCTGTGTTCCTTTGTGCCCTCTTTACAAATTAATTCCGGCACTTCTTTTTGCCCATTCATAAAACAGGGGGGGAATCTTGGTCTGTGGCTGCAATGAATCCACACTCACACAGAGCTCTGGGGGCTTCCAGGTGGCCTGGAAGTGGGAATAAATAGCAGTGGGAGGAATAATCACAGTGCTTGCAAAGAGCATGGAGATTCCTGAGAGAACAGTGCTGTAGAGCAGCCTCAGGGATCCTCAGCCAGGTGGGATTTCCCAGCACTTTATTTCCTGCCACCTGCACAACCAAAGCATAGTAAAAAGTGTTTTATCTGGGTACAATATCGTGAAGAGCAGGTTATTCAAATAATGAAGGGGACACAAGCATCAATAATCGGGGAGGGAGAGCCAGTCTTTTTTGTGAGAATAGCGATGAGGAAAGTGGTTTGGCATCAACTATAAAAAATTCCACCATCCTGATGGCAGCTCCTCTCCTCTCCTCTCCTCTCCTCTCCTCTCC